>CAMZMU010000100.1:7655854-7809084 GCA_947311845.1 Poa pratensis | reverse complement strand
AATCGAGGGCGTGCCAATATTTTGGCGCAGGATTAGCCCGCCTCAGTTTCGCCAGCGTGTGGGCGCAGAATTGAACATAGCGACAATATTTGGCGTGGTTTTGATTGTTGGGCTTTGATCCAAACGCTACGTGGGCCACGAGTCAACGCCACAAAATTTTGGCATGGTAACTCCCGGCCACAATCCAAACAGCCTCGTAGTACTCCCCTGGTCGGTTTCATGGCGCTAGCTGTTCCAAAACCACGAAGTTTGAGATTTGGAGGGATTTTAGTCGCGATTGCATTAACTCTGGTTTAATTAGAGCGTGAGTAAAGGAAATCACCCCGCAGTCTTGTCTCCTTCCTATTCCGTTCGCCAATGCATGCACAATGACCAACTCGATTAGTGGCCCAGGTCGAGTAACTACGAGTAACTAGCGATATAATTAGGTGCCATGGGTGGAATGGGCCTAATTAGCCATCAATGATAATATTGCTTCCTGGCTATAGACGATTTTGAACCCAATCAACGCATACCTTGGCGATTGAGTATACGTGCATGCATGTAGCTTCCTAGCTAGCTACGTGTTGCTGTACATGTACATAGGTGAAATTAATTAGCCATGCCCTGCAGCTCATCACTCGACTCCAGCATTTTTTTGAACAAAAGTCGACTACAGCTTGGACCAAGCATCAGTAGCCTCGTCTCGAAAAGGAGCAGATGAACCAAACATAGGCAGGAAGAGTCAAGCACACGAGCTAGTCGAACTAATGCCCACTTTATAAGTAGTAGTAGCTCTAACAGGTGTACCACAATGGGCGTACAATATATTATATATATGGCATTATTTTGTCCTTCAACTACGCCACACTGTTTTTTCTTCTCCTAGATATTCATGATGAATCTTTTTGTTGTCTTTCAACAAATAATGTGGTTCATGCTCGATCACTATCTGAATCTAAACTCTCCTATGTATGTTCTCTCGTTCCCCGAATCCACCACCAGGTACAAGCTAGCTACCATGCGTCATTTAAGTCTAGTGACGATCACAGAGAGCTGCGTGGAGAAGAATCGGCAAGAGTCTAGGCGAGAGTGGATCCCCCGAGCCAGACAAGAAGCAAAATCTCACATAAGGTGCGTCATGCAATGATACACACCGAGAAGCTCATCGAAGAATTGCGCCAAACTAGAAAGGAAGCGAGTGAGACACTCGACCAAACACGAGAGAGCGGTGGAGCATATCCCAAGCGAAAACACGAGATCATGGCCGCCGACCGGACCATCGCACCATCGAGAGAGAGGGTGGACCGAGAGATTGCAAACGATGGATGGCCACAACACACTAACGGAATCACAAGTGTTATTCATTACCCACTCTGCAACAGAGCCACTAAGGTGATCACAACATAATAATACTCGGGATCCATCAACAACATGTCAACATGAGATGTATGACAAGTGTTTGAACCGACGAGATTCACAAGTCTGTATTTTGAAAGTGAGACCGGGGCACTCGGCAAATGTGACATATGGGTTATTTTATGCCACATTCCTTTGATAATCTTTGTTATCATTCTGGTTACATAACTATTATTGCATACACATTATAATCATTGTTACCCATGTAGAAAGATGCATACGCTAGAAACTAGATAATGCCGATGTTCGCAGAGCCTCGACGACGTCCCCAAACCATCTAACAAGAAACCGCGACAGGCATCCCGCAACCCTAAAGAGATGTGTAGTAGCCTAATAAAACGGACAGGAAACTGCAAAAATGACGAGTTCTCGTGACTCCCAAGTAACCATTTATCAGAATCGTGGGGCCAAACAATCAACCGAGTACTCCAAAATATTTTTTATGAACGCAAGAACTGTGTCATCATACCGCGTGCTAGTCCAAAGTGGAAGGGAAAATTGTCCCCAAGATACGGTGCTTCCTTGCCAATTCTACGAGAATTGTTGGGAAAGTGTTTCATTTGCTTCTCTTAAATGGAAGTTTCATTTCCAATTAATGTATCCTAATATTTTGCCAAAATATTCTTGTGATGATCAATTCAACCTCAGATTGAAAGATAGACCCTTTTTGTGCACCCATCGTCTGTCCCTCCACCAACTCCATCAGCAATACCTCGGGTCAAAGAAATAAAGGTGGAAAAAGACAACATAATATGAGTGGATATGTCGAATAGACACGATATATGCGAGCTAGAGCTTGTTGGTCAATGCTCCTTAACTTGCTTTTTATGCACATCACATGAAATTAGCCCTAACTAGGAGATCCCACAATCTGGTTAAACTATTCATTGTTGCATGCATGCACCGATTACTCTAAAATTTGTTATATGGGAGCGACCATGGTTTTCAGAGGAGTGGCAATGTAGTAGACATCCTAGGCCTCCATGCTCATGTTATAGGGTGAATGAGGTTAGGCGAGCGGCCAAGACAACAAGGCTCTCTGGCTTGAGACCATAACTCCCTGCAGAGAGTAGCGTCAAAACATACCTATTATTCACCATAGGTATCTAGTTCCATATGCATTTTGCAATTTTAATCAACTGATGTTTAACTTTCTAGCGCCTACATAATTGGCTTAGTCGGGAGGTCATATGCAAAATTTAGCAAAAGCAAACTCTCGAGTATAAAATAAGGATTCTAAAAACGCGTTATCGAAATGGCACGTGAACTAATAGATGATGACTATCTCGAAGCATAAAATAATAGTGCATATAAGTGAAATGCCACTTGAAATGTTGGGTAATAACTTTCCTACCACAAAGTAATAATGTGCGCCAACACCTAAAATGACGATGAAATGCCACATGAAATGATATGAAATAACTATATGCCTCTCCCCTCTTCACACACAAATTCTGAATTTTCTTTACCCCTCGTCCAACCTCTGAATCGAGTGATTCTTGTTGGGTGAAAAAGCACAAGTAATGCATATAAAATGTAATTGAAACTATAAAAATAATAGGAGGGAGACAGATGCCTTAATGACGATGCG
This sequence comes from Poa pratensis, assembly GCA_947311845.1. NCBI lineage: Eukaryota > Viridiplantae > Streptophyta > Magnoliopsida > Poales > Poaceae > Poa > Poa pratensis. The sequence goes on along the minus strand of CAMZMU010000100.1, from coordinate 7,806,095 downwards.
CTAAGTACCACATCTCTGTAATTTTATTTCATGGTATTTGTGATAATCTTTACTCTCGTACCGGTAAACTTATGTGGTATGCATGCCTATTATTCCATGGACATTATAATCATCGATGTGCATGATAAATTGATAGCACCCGTCCAAACGCCTCCATTTAATGGTGCAAGGCTCTCCAATGTTGAGTGTTAAACGTGTTTTGGCGCTTACTTCCTCTATTCCGCCGCCTAAAATCTAGCGATCGCCCTTCTTTTTTTTCTCCTACAATAACTGCACGAGAGATTCTTCACCGGTACATGCGTGAGTTAAAATGGCCAGGAAATCCTCTCGCTAATATGTTTCCTGATTAATAGCAACGAGGGTTAAAACGCGTGAGAGAGTCTCCGCCAATCCATGCATTTGTACTGTCCACAAATTATTATTATTTAATAAATAGCTGTATGAGTTAATATTTGAGGGGAATGAGAGATTTTGGGGAGAGTCGTTAGACTTGCCATAATCCACGGGAAATTAGGGAAATCACACAATAACTGCCGACTAAAATCTAGCGATCGCCCTCATTTTTTTTCTCGTACAATAACTGCACGGGAGGTTCTTAATAGCCGCGAAATCCTCTCGCTTCCTAATTAATTAATAGCCGCGAGAGTTAAAACGTGAGTCTCCGTAGTACATCCTCTCGCTAATCTGTTTCCTAGTTAATCGCATCTCATTCTCTCCCCAGACGCCGCCGCCACCAAGAGTACCCAACCTCTCGCCGGCCCCGCCACCCAGCTGCCACGGCGTCGCGGCTGGCTTGCTCGCCGGCGCTCCGTCGACCTGGCCGGACCGTGGCGCCCCATCGAGCTGCCTAGGGTTTGCGGGGGGCGGCGCTACACGCCGGCGACGGGGCGCGTCGTCCTCCTCGCGATGCACGGAGGGGTCGCCTGCTCGGAGTAGGGGACGGCGTCCTCCGCGCTGGCCGTCCATCCCGGCCGCCGCCACTCGCCGGCCTCCTCCGCCGGCGTCTTCGCGACCAGCAGGCAGGCAGGCCGTGGACGCGCCGGATCTGAAAGCCGCTGTCTGCTGCTGCTCTCTTCCCCGACCACGTCCCCGAGACGCATCCCGCCACCGACCGTCCTCAACGTCGCTCCTCCTCGCCCGCTGCTGCAGGTGACACAATCCCCTCGCCTCGCTGTGTTGTTGTTTTTTCCTCCTGTCAACGGCGCCACCATATGTGCTACTGCTACGCCTACTCTAACTGTTGCAGTTCGGTTGTACCTGCAACTGCTTTACTGCTGAGAAATTCCAGCTCCGATCCTCTTTGCACTCTGCTACGTATAAAACTTCAGTTTTTTCGATTCAGTAATATGGGATTCAGTTACAGCGGTTCAGCATGTGCTGGAAGTCTAACTCTTCACAGTTGTAGCTCAATTTGTTCCCCACTGCGTCGTGTAAGCATTCATATTGGAGAAAATGGCAATCTCATCGTGTCACAGCTTTAGATGTTTCGATTTACTAGTATGGAGATTCAGATACGGTTCAGCATATGGGATTCTACCTCTTCACAATAGCTTCTTAATTAGTTCCCCACTGCACGTTAGTTATGTCAACTCTTTAGGAATAGAAAAAATAAATTTTTTGGGGACGCAATGCGATGCCACATGCATGCTGTAGCTTAAGTATGCACACGCATCACCACATATTTTCTTTACGTGCATATACCCAATTGACCAGACGAGGATGATTGTCTATCTGCTGCATGTTAACACCACTTACACATTTTTTTAGAAACATTTCTCTCTCCCGACCATGCTAATCTTGCACTGCCCTAATGCTGCCATTAATTGTTTTACCTGTTAATAGTTGATCATGCCTTCATTAGTACCAATTGATTGAGTTTATACCTTGGATTTGTGCACAAGTTTTGATGCATGACAGAATTTATAATGTTGTTCTTTAGATTGCAGCAAGCAAAACTAAAATGCTTATTACCGATTCTAATGTTTTTGTCCTATTTCGCTACTTACTTCGCATCTAACTGAGTTTTATGCATACAGATTACAGTCTGCCTGGTCACCGATCTGATGGCTGGGTGAGGCGACCATGTCGTGGAGGAGCTCGCCCCAAGCCCCAATGCGGCGACCTCGACGCTGCAGTTTAGGAGCTCATCGACATCGCTACATGAAGGTCAATTTTTTTCTTTAGACGTGCTCTAATCGGTTTCTGCCTGTCCTGGGTCATGGCCTTCGTTCCACTTCTGTGTTTGCGTGTTGTGCTATCCAAGCACTCTTCTTCGGGTTGATTCTTGGTTGTTTATTGGTGGATAAATGTTTTGGTTGTTTTTTCTGCAGAAACTTGTCTTGGTTCCGCGCAGAAATGCAATAAGTAACTGATACGGAGGACCTTGCATGTAAATATATCACCTTGTAGAATTATTTCACATCTGATGGTTGTGATAAGAACTTCAAACTGTGTTAATATTGTCTGGTACTCTCTTGCAATGCTTAGGATTATTTTTATGTTAGCATGTTGGTGTCTGTGAAATATGTGTACTGGATGGTAAAATTTGAGCTCATGGATATTCCATGTTGACTGGATATTAATCTCTTCTTGTGCCAACCTGAATGCTCAATTTCGATCAGCTAGTGCTGAGTGTTTTGTTGTGTAGATTTAGTAGTAAGTAATGATGCTAGAAACAGTATCGTTTTCTTGTTGTAGTAAAATCTGTTGCCATCTAGTTGCTATCATATGATGATCTAAACAATATACTACATGGCCACCAAGATTTACTTGCAGCCGTCATATGCATGCTACTATTATTTGATGAAGTTGTGGACATGTCGTGATCAGTGATCATTCCTTGGTTGATGCTTAACCTAGCTCTAGAGTAGGAGATCTTATTTGTGTACATGTCGAGCAAGCTTTTCTTGGTCTGCTAATTGTCGTGAATGCATGCAGGCCCTTGTTGGACCAGTGGTAGCACGCTGTAGCGGTAGCGCTGGTCTAGGGAAGCGGATGTGTCCCTGATGCAGGGAGGGGGTCGCCTCCTCGGAGTAGGGGACAGCACTGTTCGGCGTTCTCCGCGCTGACATCTATCCGGCCGCTGCTACTCGCGGGCGCCTGACCAGCAGGCAGGCTGTGGACACGCCGGATCTGAAGGCCGGGCGTGCTGCTGTCTTCCCCGATCATGTCCTCAACGTCGCTCCTCACCCGCTGCTGCAGGTGAGGCAATCTCCTCCTTAGGTTGTTGTTTTTTCCTCCTGTCAGCGGTGCCATATCTGCTACTCTTACACCTGCTTTAATTGTTGCGGTTTGGGTGTAGCTGGAACTGTTGCACGTTGGATGTGATTCGACCTGACCTTATACTGCCTATGAGATTCACTTGTGATTCTCTTTGCACTGTGCTATACAACTTCAGATGTTTCGGTTCAGTAATATGGAAATTCATATACGGTTCAGCATGTGGAAGTCTACATTCACATTAGCTTAATTGGTTCCCCACTGCATGTTACTTCCTGTGCTATACTGCTATCTTTGGCAAAACAGTTCATCTTCCAGGAAACACTTTAGGAATAGAAAAATTAATTTTTTTGGGGATGCAAAGCATTGCCACATGCATTATTATGTTTGCTTTAAGTGCATACCTAGTTGACTAGACGAGGATGATTACCTGTCTGTTGCGTGTAAACACTACTTAAACATTTTTTGGGAACATTTCTCTCTCCTGACTTATGCTAATCTTGCCATGCTTCCATTAATTGTTTTTGCTGTTAAGGGTTAGTTATGCCCTCATTAGTCGCAATTGCATTGAGTTTATACCTTGGATTTATGCACAAGTTTTGATGCATGACATAATTTATAATGTTGTTCTTTAGATGGCAGCAAGGAAAACTAAAAAGCTTATTACCATCTAACAACTTTATGCATATTGTTTACAGTCTGCCTGGTTACTGATCTGATGGCTGGGTGGGGCGACCATGTCACGGAGGAGGTTGCCCCAAGTCCCACTGCGGCGACCTCGACGCTGCAGTTCAGGAGCTCGTCGACATCGCTGCATGAAGGTCAATTTTTTTTCTTTGGTCGTGCTCCAATCGGTTACTGCCTATCCTGCGTGTTGTGCTAGCCAAGCAGTATTCTTCGGGTTGATTCTTGGTTGTTTGCTGGTGGATACATGTATTGGTTGTTTTTTGTGTAGAATTTGTCATGGTTCCGCACAGAAATGTAATAACTTATATGGATGACCTTGTAGAATTATTTTGCATTTGGATGGTTGTTTAATAAGAACTTCAAACTTCGTTATTATTTTATGCCACTTCCTTGCAATGCTTAGGATTATTTTTAATAGTGTGTAGCTTTGGATCATCATTATTTGTATGTTGGCATGTTGGTGTCTGTGAAATATATGTACTGGATGTTAAAATTTGAGCTTATGGATATTCCATGTTGACTGAATATTATTCTCTTCATGTGCCAACCTGAATGCTCAATTTTGATCAGCTAGTGCTGAGTTGTTTCTTGTGTAAATTGAGTAGTAAGGAGCAATGCACGAGACAGTAGCGTTTTCTTGTTGTAGTAAAGTTCGTTGCCATGTAATTGCTATGATATGATGATCTAAACAATGAACTACATGGCCACCAAGATTTACTTGCAGCCATCACATGCATGCTACTATTATATGATGAAGTTGTGGACCGATCAGTGGTCATTCCTTGGTTGCTGCTTGGCATAGCTCTAGAGTAGGAGAGCTTGTTTGTGTACATGTCGAGCAATATTTTCTTGGTCTGTTAATTGTCGTGCATGCATGCAGGCCATTGTTCTACCAGTGGTAGCACGCTGGAGCGGTAGCGCTGGTGAAGGGGAGAGGAGGTGTCTCTAATGCAGCATCAGCAGCAAGGGAGAGGCGTGGCTGGCCAGGAGCGATCCGGCTGGACATGTTTTTTTTTTTGCTTGTACGAAATCAAGGTAATCTCACTCTCTCCGACCCTGGTTGTGTGGTGGGAATGTATGCCCTGATCTTCTGTTTATCAAAGACAAGCAGCCTTTTAAAATCTTATGTGTTACGTTCAGGGAATCTGAGCACTAGTTATTGCTGCTAGTTAGTAATATAGAATTAGGATTATTCTTTTCCAGTAGCGCCGCTAGTTGGCACTTTAGAATTCTGGATTAGGTTCCAAACAATACTCGAACCCATGTTGCTCGAGTAATGTAGTAAATGAGTGAGTCAATTGTTTGATTAGTAGATGGGTTATAGTAGCGCTTGGGCTCTTGGTGCATATGTTCATTGGATATGCTAAAGTTTGAGGTCCTGGATATACCATGTCAACTGATTGTTCATCTTTTTCATGTGCCAAACAACCTGATTGCTCAATATTGATCAACTAGGCGTAGTACTGTCTGATAAGTGGTTTGTCCTGTACATTTTTGGAGTAGCTAATTAATAAACAGTAGTATTTTTCTTGTAAATCCTCTTGACATCTAATTGATATGATGTATAAAATCTAGTACGTGCTGGCCAAGTTATTGAGTTTAAATTGTTGTTTTGCTGTAAATATTTGCTTGACCAAAGAGGGTTTCTTTTGTTTATTACCCTGACCTTGAGCTTTGTACCGCAGGGAAGTGTGAGATAGTAAAGCTGCTGGTTTCTTTCAAGAGGAGCTGATGTCCAGCCGTGTCCCTCGCCGACCTGCTGCTTGGCGAGAGACGCTCCAACGGCGGCGGTGGATGACAAGGGCTTCCTCGTACACAAGGTGTTCCAGTATGTACGGCATCACCATCAAGGTTATAATCTCACTCTCTTCGGCCCTGGTTGTTTGGTGTGTATGGATGCGAAGGATGTTATGCCGGTGCTGGCTTGAAAAAAAGGAAGAAATGCTGAGCAATCTAGATTCAGGGTTTTATGTTCTATGTGTAGTTCCTCTGCTAGATGTGTGTACGTTGCAGGGGAAGCTTGAATAATCATGGTGTGCCCGGCTGATCCAACTTTCTGCTAGTAATTAGTCGGGTGCACTGTGTAACGCAATAGTTAGTTGTACATGATGATTTGTGTCCAAATGCATGTTGTTACTCACCTGACTCAGGTCATGCTTGTCGCAATTTTGGTTTGGGAATCAGCAATGCACTTCTGACCTTAACTGCACTTCTGTAATTCTTTACATGTACTGTTATTAACACAACAAATCATGCCTTGTAATGGAATCAGCAGTCAATCCTTTATTCAGTTTCTATGTTTCTTGTTCCATCAGATTCTTGATTCTCAGATAGCAATTTCGAAGGAATTTCTCCTCCATGTACTTTTGCTAAATTTTGTTTCTTTTTCCTGTTGAATGTGTTGTGTTAGCAGTGGAGAAAGCATGCATGTATGGAAAATGGAAATCATTTTCACTCGAGAAAAAATTGTTGTGTGCATAGGTAGTAGATGTATAATTTTTTATTGGTTTGTTAGTGATTAAACCTGTTTATTTTCATGTTCAAATCATGCTGGTGTCAACAGGGCATGTTGGCCATGGTCTTCCACGCCTCAGGTGCGCTGGTAGGCTATGTTGGCCCCCGGCTTCAACTACCTCCTTGGCTCCCGGCGTTGTGCCGCAACCACGATGGTGTTGACGTTCTGCATCGGCTACACCTCACTCTGGTGAGCTCATCGGGTTCCCTTATTTCTTTTCTAAATTCTCTGTGATACCGCGGCCTTCGAGCGGTTGTGATTCTGTGCTCTGCCTTTTTTGGCAAGCCATGTTTAATGCCCCAGTTAATAGGTCTGATCGATCTATCGATGAGGCTGATCTCTGTTTGGTTCAGTACGATTTGCCATGCATGTTTGGTTCAAGCATGATTTTGGTTTACTAATGAATGAAGAAATCCTAGCAATCTTGTTTTGAAAATAATTAATAACTGTGTGTTTAGACACTTATACTTTCAGACTTATGGGGATGCTGTGATCATTGTGTGATAATTCAATCTTTTATTTTACTTTAAATGTCGGTTATCTTGTTGGTAGTTGCTACGTTGGATAGTTTCAATCACTTGGCCAATATCCAATAGGACATGCTCTGTTTCTGCATGCTCTGTCATTTCTGGTAAGCAACTTTGATCAATGGTTTTGAGGTATTGCTCTATGCTTGCAAGTATAATTGTGGTTAGAATATTTGATCTGCTCCTTTTACTCTGATTAGAATATTAGATTTGCTTCTGTTCATGCTAAATGTTGGACTACTGCTGCTGCTGCTTAAGCTTGAATGCTTGCACATTTTAGGCTTATATATGCCTAAAATTGCTCCTGTGTTTGATGCTTTTGAGCTGTTGCTCTTAGCTTGCTACTATTTGGTTCCGAATGCTTCTAGCTGGTAGTGTGTGTTCTTGGCCTGACCTTGCTTATGGAGGAATGGCTCCATTTTATTTGGGATTGTTCTTGTTCTATCATCACCAGATTGTACAGATAGAGCTCAAGTGCATTATTCTTTCTATTCACCAGATTAATAACTCGTTTTGCCTAGTAGGTTCTATGGACATGGAAGGCATTTTGGTCGTGCTGCCTGAGAATTGATTCGATGTTTTAGGGTGTTGTGTGCCTGTGGAGAATTCTAGGTTGCTTAGTTTCTAGCGCTGTGACTGTTTTTGGATGATTTATACTTGCACAGAAATGACTAGTGGATGCTTAGACAGCGGAACTCAACCATTGCTCATTCATTTTTTGTGTTTTCTTGAAAAGAAATTCTAAAAACGATGGGAGCGAGTGGTGTTATCAAAGGATAGTTGGATTTTCCTAATGGTAGCGTATGGAGCATGAAAATGATGGTAGCTATACCGTCCAGTTGTTTGTTGCTGAGTAGAGCTTGAAACTATGTTATTTTTATCTCGCTTGCAATGCTAATATTTTCATGTGACTAACTCGAATGCTTGATCAAATGTTGACGATTTAGGCTTAATTAGTGCTGATAGTGCTGACTGATTAGTGTGTGTAAGGATGCATGCATGCATCAAGCAGTAACGTTGTTCATTCATTTTTCTTTTTGTTCAAAAGAAATACTAGAAAGGATGGAAGTGATGTTATCCAAGATGAGCTGGCTTTTCAGCGCATCGAGCATGAAAAAGATGGCAGTCCAGCTGTATTTGTGAGCTTGAAACTGTGCTATTATCTAGCACTCTCGCTTTCAATGCTAATTGTTTCTTGTTACCAGCTTGCAATGCCCAATCAAAATGTTGATGAATCAAATCGGCTGGTATTTATGTGCAAAATATGTTGTGCTTGCTGTCTGGTTTGCGTATGCCGTGCGATGGCTCTGATTCTAGCCAACTGGTCTTGCCCAGTAGTTGCTATGGTCATGGACGTCATTTTGGTTGTGCTGCCTGAGAATTGATTTGATTGTTGGGTGGTGTGTGCCTGGGTTGCATAGTTTCTACGATATGCCTGTTTCTAGATGATTTTTTACTTGCACATAGTTTCTAGCTAAACTCTGGTGTTGTTGCTATCATTCAGGTACCTCGAGAAGGTGCGGTGCATCATTTCCACCGATGAGCCTTTCGTCCAGAGCGCTGTGGGTTAGTGGGTGTGAAGGCCTGGTGGGTCGTGCAGGAGGTCAAGCTCGGCACACAAAGGTGAGTCATTTGTCGTGCTCAAATTGGCCTGTAATTGTGCTAAATATTATCTAGCACTCTCGCTTTCAATGCTATTTTTCCATGTGCCCAGCTTGCAATGCTCATCAAGGAGGTTGGAAGGGCTGGGCGTTTCCCAAGGGCCTTGGTTCCTTGTGCCTCGAACTCGGGCGTTCTTAACCAAGCATGTGGTGTTCAATGTCCTCTAGGACTAGTGGTGCGCTAAACAAGCGTGTTCCTGTTTTATGTATGTGTGAAGGTGCAATTAAGAGAAGTTCGAGGTCATCATCAAGCAAGGAGCTGCCAGACATGCATGTAGGAAGTTGTCTTCTCGTTCATCCTGCCTGCGGTGTTTGGTTAACATTTTTTGTTTGGAATGTTGTCTGACCTGGTGGTCAATTGTTGCAGTGCCGACGTGAACTCCCGCCCCAAGCATATACGACGACCACCCCTGTACGAGCAATGGCGCCATCGGACCATTGAAGGAGGAAGATGCGGAGGCTCTCGTCCTTGGCCCCAACCAGAGTGGCTTGAGGCGCTCTGCTGTCGTGTGCCGGCGTTAAGCTGGTTCGAGATGAAGGTATAGATTGGATAGATCGGCTGTTGGTTTGGTGTTTTCTAGCTCAAACAGTTGGCGAGGGACTTCACAATGTCTTCCTTTTGGCAAATGAATTACACAAATGATGGTCTTGCTGATTGCCGCTGAGATGAGTCTTTGTTGGTCTACTGTCGTGCAGGTGGTGGAGCCTTGTTCTTGGACCATTGGTAGCTGGAGTTGTGCATGGAGCAGCCGCGAAGCAGTAGGAAGGGAGAAATGTGGCCAGGAGGGAGGCATGCATTCGTCATTCTTGAACTGATGTAATATTGGTTTAGATTTCAGCCGCAGAAAGATTGCCATGCATGTGTTGTGGTGTGTAGGTTCAGGTCTGCTTGCTGTAACCATGCGTGCTGTCCACCATTTGTGTGCCTTCTTATATTTCTGAGACGTAAATCCTGAATGAATATCAAACAAGACCGAATGGATATTTTCCGGCTGGGATCAAAGTGGAGATTGTAGTACTCCATGTATATATCACAAGTTGTAATAGTTGTTTCACTTGTGAGCATAACAACGTGTGTTTATCTTGTTTGATTGAACTTGTGAGCTGAATCCTATATATTTTAGTCACAGGAGCTGTGCCTTTTATTTATTTACTTGTCATTATCATTATTTGATAGGTGATACAAAATTCCGGGAAGCGTGAAAGGTTACGCCAATTTTGTTTGTTTGGAGAACAAAACTTTACGACAGTGTTGATCCGAGTGACTCGTCGCGATTGCCTTGGCCATGCTTCAATCAACGAGCAACGACAACCCATGCTATATTATGTTGTGGCCGGCGAGTCTTAAGCGAACGAAGGGAAGTACTATTCAATCGCTGAAGTTTAGGAATTGTCGTTACTATTTTAAAAGAAAGTAATCAAGTTTCCCTCGATTTCCTCCCTCGAATAAGAGGAGTCGCCACGTCAATGATCCGGGGAACGACGAATCGCAGGGTTCCTCTACATCGCTAAAAAATCAACAGAGACTGATACAGTGAGTTCAGCTGGCAAAGCCTCTAGCCAAAGCTGTTTTGGTTCTTGCCCGCTCGCTCCAAATGCCGCTGATGGTTGAAATTCGAAATCGCCAATTTTTCCGTAAGCAAGTCCAGAAATAAACAAGTACAGAAAGATTTCACACTAGGTATTTTGTTGTGGGCGCCATCTGAAAAGAGTAATGTTAATATTTAGTTGATGAACAAAGTACAGATAAATGTATACAATTCACCGACGTCCTAAAAAATAGGATACAGTCCATGCTAATAAAATAGATAGGGAAACTAATCAGGGTCCGTTCACAGCACCGGCATCCTAAAAAATAGGATACAGTCCATGCTAATAATTAGCTAGGGAAACTAATCAGGGCCCGATCGCAGGCTCTCCGTTACCTTAGCAAACAACCTGAACCACGTGACCGGAACTTGGCTGCTCCTGGGATACGTCAAATTAAAAAAAAATAGAGTAACTAGGTAGGGACACTAATGACGGCACAATTTTCGATGGGCGGAAAATCCTGCTTTTAATTCGAGGAGTATCTGATTTGATTTTACTCTGTTGGCAACCCTGAACCATAGCGGAGAAGCCAATCGCTTGGATCATGCGAAAAGATGATAGCTGTTTTTTTTTTTAAGGGAAAGTGTGGATCCTGTGTCCCGCAAGCAACGTGATTGAATTGATAGCAGCCTCCTCCTCAATTCCCTTGGCGCTCCGTTTTCAGGCGCGTATTCTGCTCCCATGCATATTTTACTCCCTCAGCTATAGCAAGACAAAGAGGTCAGGAGAGAACGGAAATGGAGACTTTCCCGCCCTCCCTTATTTTCTCCCGCCCTATCTTTTCCCAAAATTCAAACACTTTTTCAACTCGCCTGGCCCTATAAATATTAGGGCATTGCTACTAGCCGCGTGCGGTTGCGCGTGTGACTTGGCGACTTGGGCGAGCTTGGCGCGAGGGGGTGGCGGTGGCGGTGGCGGTGGGGCTATCAGTCTCGTCGGTTCAATCTCCGTCCGACCGCGATCAGGCTCAATCTCCCTTCAGTCTGTCCGTCTGGCCGCGCGTGATCTTGTGCCGCGATCGGATCATGCCGCAGCAGCAGGTTAGTTACGGATGGATGGATGGATCTAGTGTCTTCTTTCTTTCATCCATTCTTTTCAGATTTACTGAATCGTCCAACATGCGTGATGCAACTTGTGTTTGATAGAGTGGCTGGTTTTTTTGTCTTGGGTTAGAAGAGATTACTTAGAAACGATTATTGGTTGACACAAGTCGAAGAGAATACGATCGCAAAAGGGCAATCTGGATCCGTGTTTCATGTGACATCAGGCAGGCGTAGGAAATTAGCTAGGTCTTGGCCGACGATATGAGGCAACCAAGATCGACCTCACCCCACGCGCCCGCACGGAAATTAATTAACAGCGTCCTTTTTTTTTTCTCGCGCGCGTGGAGATTTTTTTGGCAAATCGATGGATGCACCTATATTTTCCGATCGGTCCATTCAGCCACGATTGACCAGGGGTTTGGGGCGATCAGTTTTGCAGTGCGCGCGGGAAGCGAAGGGAAACGCGATCACTTCGCGAAGGGAAAAGCCCCCAAGTGGGGCTCCAGCTCGTGGGGACACGCTTCTTGTGAGCCCTGAGGAAGCAGCTGGGTACAGGAGGATAATACCTCAAGCTTAGTTGCTTACAAAAGGTACCCATCGAGCTAGGTTGTGCACTAGTATAAATACACAACTCACGGCGGAGAGAACATCTCATCCATCAGTACAGATCCATTCACACAAACACACTTGCTTGATTTTTGTAAGCCTTAGCGATGGAGTACTTGCCAAAGCTAGCTGTGCTGCTCATAGCACTCTCGTCGGCAATGATCGTTACCGGCCAGAACACGGCGCAGGACGTGGTGGATGCCCACAACGCCGCGCGCACCCTTGTGGGCGTTGGACCGGTGTCGTGGAACGCCACGGTGGAAGCGTGGGCGGAGATGTACGTGGAGAAGTTCCGTGCCGACTGCAAGCCACAACACAGTAAAGACGGGCCATACGGTGAGAACATCTTCTAGAGCAGTGGGACCAACTGGACGGCGGTGGAGACGGTGAATTCGTGGGTGGCGGAGAAACAATACTATGACCACGGCAACAACACCTGCTCGGCGCCGGCCGCTAAGTCGTGCGGGCACTACACACAGGTTGTGTGGAGCAACACGACGGTCATCGGATGCGCCCGTATCGTATGTGATGGCGCTGGCGGCAGTTTTGGCATCTGTGGCTACAACCCGCCGGGCAACGTGAAGGGGCAGACTCCATACTAGGCTACGTACATCGCATGTGGCTATGCATGTGTGCATGCATGTACGTAGCAGCATATATATTGCATAAATAAATAATTAAGGGACACTCCTAGGGCTTCGGCCCACCAAGAATTCATTTAATTCTCGGTCGACTGTTGTCACCCATGTTTGTGTGGGTAGAATCCGGGACGTGATATGCATCGCTCGTTAGCGTCGCATATGACCGGCGTCGCCTGAAGGATTTGTTAGATGGGCCGGCCCAAGAAATTTGCGCGTGCTGCTTTCGAATCATGGCTTTGATCTTTTTCTTAGTGCTACACGCTATTACGTGGTGTTTGCTATGTAGTACAACAAAACTGGTACAAAACCGATTCACTCAAATGAAATTTTTAAAAAATTTAACCATTCTAAATGAACTATTTTCAATTTTGGAACCATTTTTTAAAATTTGGAACCATTTCCAATTTTGGAACCACTATCAAAATTGGAACTATTTTAAAAAATGAACAAATTTCAAATTTGGTTTCACTTTTAAATTTGGTACAGAGTGCTTGCACCTTAGCCATGCTTTTTGTGCAATATTCAATGTTGGGAAGAGAGCTACGCAATTCTGTTTACTTCTGAGCACTTCCACGTACGACACATGTGGGATTTTCTAATTAGGGAGATGTTACTTTGTCCCAACGATGACGTCTCGGGTTATTAATTGCATTGAATTTTTTGACGGATACATATATTTAATCTGCCCAGTAGGTTCAACTCGTCGAATATTATTTTTTTCCTATTGGAATTTGTCCAGTATGTACAACTTCAAGCTTACATTTGATTATAAGCTACTCATCCATCTAATGAACTAGATAAATGCACAACTAGGAACGAGCTAGTACAAGCGTCATCATGACGTCACGCTAAATTAGAGATGAATCAACTTACCGCGTGAGAGTAAATCAGACTAATTCACGGCGATTCCACGCGCTCACCAGATCTCGCAATAGAAACACATTTTCACACAATTTGCATATAGGTGTGCTAGCAATTTGATTTTTGTAATTAGGTCTACAACTAATCTTTCCAAAAGATGAGATCACTTGGATTTAATTTTTTAACTGGGCTTATTTATCGGAATTTGCCTCTTGTTCAAGAAATTCTTTTTCATACTGAATTAGTCTCTCTAATCTTCACTCCTTAGAGAAGGTACCCATCGAGGTAGGATTCAAGAAGTGAGCTATGCAAAAAAAAAAAAGTTCTGAGCACTTTCACGTATGACACATGTGGGATTTTCTAATTAGGTATCATGTTGGTTTGTCCCAACGATGATGTGTCGAGTTATTAATTGCATTGAATTTTTCGACAGTTACATATATTTTAATTTGCCTAGTAGGTACAACTCGTCGACGAATTATTTTTTCCTATTGGAATTTGTCCAGTTGCTAGTACATGCGTCTTCATGACGTTGCGCTAAATTGGAGATGACTCAACTTACCTCGCGAGACTAAATCACCCGACTAATTCACGGTGATTCCACATGCCGACCAGCTCTACCATAGAAAGACATTTTTTTCACCAAGTTTTCATATAGGTGAGCTACCAATTGGATTTTTATAATAAGGTCTACAACTAATATTTCCAAAAGATGAGGTCAATTGGATATAATTTTTCAACTGGGCTTATGTATTGGAATTGGCCTCTCGTTCAAATATTATTTTTTCGATGGCGCGCGGACGGTAAGCTGGTCCGCCGGCGGCAGCAGTCCGTCCCGCGGAACTTCTCGAGATGTGCCGCTTTGATCGTGGACTTCATCCAGTCGCCGTCGCTTTTCTTGAGGTCGACGGCGGCCGCAGATGCGCTTGCCGCGGTTTTCTTCCCCTCCAGTGCCTTGAGCCCTTGACACAGGCGAGGCACCTGTGAACAGTTCCGTGCCTTGAACCTCATTTCCGTCCGTTAGGTCGAAAATTGATGGCCGGATGAACATGAACAAAACATTGATACAGAATCATCTACAGTACGTCCTGCTACAGTGTTTTGTCTACGGAACTATGCTACAGTACCTACTACAGCATTTTACCTACAGCTTTTAAATGGTGCCTCTCCATTTTCCATCGAACGCCCAAAGAGTCAAGGCAGGGAACTGTTCATCGTGACTCGCCTACAGCAAGTCACCGGATCTCGATCCCCCAGAGAGGGCCTTGCATTATTATTGTACGTGGAAATCGATATAAAATAATACTCACTTTTTTTTTGCGAAACACATTAAAACGCAGACGCTCATATACACGCGCATACACTCGATTACCCCTATGAACACAATCACACCCTACCCCTATGAGCACCTCCGAGAGACTGAGCCGGCGGATCAGGTCTTGAGATTGATGATGCCACCATGTGCGCCTCGCTGTCGACGGGAACATCGCCTCCCACTGAAGAATATTCCGCCTAAATAAGAAACACCAACGTCAAAACTGGTGTTTGAACTTCGGTGGATTGGGGTACAACCATCCTCATAACCATATTTACACATGCCACTTATTCTTATTCTTATTCACTTGAGAAATAGGAAAACAATTCACACTTATTGTCGTGACCGACGGCTATAATACCGAGGGGCTATGCATGCAGCGGACACAAAAGAAAACAGTACAAACGAGATCTTGCTAAGCTAGCTGTACGTACAGTACGATCGAGTAGACGATGGATCAGGTGGTGCCGCACGTGGTGGTGATCGCGTTTCCCTTCGCCTCCCACGGCGTCAAGCTGTTCCGTCTAGCGCGCGCCCTAGCGGCCGCAGCACCGACGGCGACCTTCTCCTTCCTCTCCACCGCCAGCTCCCTCGCGCAGCTCAACAAGCAGAGTGTCGAGGGGAACCTACGCTTCGTCGAGGTCGCGGACGGCTTACCACCGGCGCCGCCGACGAGTGACGCGGAAGCAGTGCTGGCGCCGCCAAATCCTATGATGCTTTTGGAACTCTTCCTCGCTGCCGCTAAGGCAGGCGGGGTCAGGGAGGCGCTGGCCCTAGCCCGCGCGTCGGCGGGCGGAGCCAGGGTGAGCTGCGTGGTTGGTGACGCGTTCATTTGGATGGCCGCCGAGGCGGCCGCTGCGGCGGCGGCGCCGTGGATTCCGGTCTGGACAGGCGGTCCGAGCGCGCTTCTGGTCCACCTCCGCGCCCATGCGCTCCGCGATGATGTCGGCGACGCAGCCGGGCACCGGGCGGACGAGTTGCTGACGTCGCACCCGGGCCTAGGCTGCTACCGCCTCCGGGACCTCCCCGACGGCGTCCTCGATGCCGACAATGACATGCCGATCATCGCCATGTTCCGTCGCATAGCGGAGCGCCTTCCCCGCGCCGCCGCGGCCGTCGCGCTGAACACCTTCCCTGGCCTCGTCCCCGACGACGTCACCGCCGCTCTGGCCGCCGAGCTCCCGGAATGCCTCCCCGTCGGCCCCTTCCACCTTCTTCCAGTCACCGGCGATGACACCGAGGGCGACCCCTACGGATGCCTCGCCTGGCTCGACAGCCAGCCCGCCCGCGCGGTGGTGTACGTCAGCTTTGGGACGATCATCTCAGCCTGGACAAGACCGGAGGAGCTGCATGAGCTCGCGGCCGGCATGGAGGCGTCCGGCGCGCCGTTCCTGTGGTCGCTGCCGGAGGGTTCCTGGCCGAAGCTCCCGGCGGGGTTCCTGGAGCGTGCCAAGGTTGTGCCCTGGGCGCCGCAAGCGGACGTGCTACGGCACGCGTCGGTGGGCGCCTTCGTCACGCACGCCGGGTGGGCCTCGGTACTGGAGGGCGTGTGCGGCGGCGTCCCCATGGCGTGCCGCCCCTTCTTCAGCGATCAGAAGATGAACGCGCGGCTGGTGGCGCACGTCTGGCGCGTGGGCATGATGTTCGACGAGCCGGTGACTCGCGGAGGGCTAGCAGCGGCGGTGTCGTTGCTACTCACCGGCGAGGAAGGGGACGGGATATGGGGGAGGATGCAAGAGCTCAAGGGCAAGGCGGCCGGCTCGTTCGCGCCCGACAGCGGCAGCAGGGACAACTTGCATAAGCTTGCCAACATAGTCTGTGCCGTCTCTCAAGTTTAAAATCCTGCACCTAAAACATGTCGCATATTTACCTAAATATAAAATTGAGATGGTACAAATTAGAGATGAAAGATTGCGATGTGTACCAAGTTCTTAATGTTATCTCTAATGAAATGAAGTGGAAGCCATGAGACAATTAAGGTTTGCCTTCTCGATTATTGTTTAATATTGCCCAATTATCTTGTCTTCATCTTTGAAACGCATTAAGCCTTCAAGAAAAGAAGAATCTGTAGGTTTTACTTGATCTTGTGATAGAGTTTTAGTACCTAAGTACATGTTTTGGAGCAATTCTTGCAAACACCCTCTTCGTTAAGTAATCTAAACAACCATTTGCTGAGTAGCCATTTTCCTACTAGTGTATTTTGTAGGGTCGTGCTAAGAAGATACATGTCAAACTGAAGGAGTCTGCAACGAGAGTTGGAAAGAAACAAAAAGTGGTAGCTGTCCAATCCAACTGTGTGTGGAGAAGAAAGGAGGCGCCAAGTACCATGTCAAGTTGAGCAAGCCGAGCGGGAGGATGAGGAGTGCTGGAGAAGAAAGAAGAGTTGTGACGCCACATGCTAGAGAGGACCATCATGCGTCCAGGGAGGGGAGGAAAGATGATAAGGATGTATCCCAGTACCTAGATTTAGGACTTCTATATTTTTTCGGAGCAAGGACCCTGATAACAGTGAAATAGATGAAATGAAAATTGTTGTTATGTAAAAAATCAGGACAGAAACATTTATTTACTACTATAATTTTCAATTGGAAATAATTTTGATATAATCTTGTGTTCCCCAACGCGACCGTGGAGTACTATAGTAGAATTGTGTTGGCCGATCCACTCGTACATCTATACAGTTATCATTATGTGCTGAAAATATGTACGTGTCAATATAACTGGATGAACTTAGGTTATATTTGGCAAAGCGTACGCGGTGATTTTGCATGAGGAGAGAGAGAGAGTCATGCATGCAGAGCGCGTTGACGTATACGAACGGTGGGACCTCAAGGCAAACAATTGGCTAGTAAAAAAAGGTAAACACTTGGCTCCTCATGCATTCACGTGGATAATATGCATGCAGCTGTAGTGTTATACGGATAAAACCCATCGCCCCGGTCTCGGCCTCTTCTCTAGCTTCCTCCCCAGTTTGTCCAGGATGGAACGGGCTCGCGCCGATATCAACTCCAACAAGTCCATCGGGAGGCCAACTACGGCAGCACGGCTACGGAAAACATATCTGAATGCACGAGAGCCACCTAGCTAGCATATGCCCCCATCCCTAACTTTCTTCTTCGCCTCCCTCGGCTCTACCGCATCCGTGTCGACCACGCCCTCCGGCTCAGTCTTGCACGACGTTGTCATGGATGCATGATGGGCTGCATCATCGCCGACTCCAGGAGAGATCCCGTCGAGCTCGTCTTCTCGAACTCCCGGCAACTTCCGGCTCTCAACAATGTCGCCAGCATTGCCTACTTTTTTCATCGGTTTGTGGGACCACGAATAGATACCGTGACGTTCATGGACACCATGGTCAACGTGGTCCCAGCAACGTTGTGCTCCGTTACCACCACCTTGCAAACATTGGCGCCTATGCGGAAAGAAATACTTCGTCCTCTTCCGGAGCCATAGGAAGCTTGGGCTGATTAGGTGTAGCAGGAGCACCGATGGCATCGAAGTGATGCCTGTGCACCATGGGCGACAGACACATGTAGGAGGACGAGGCCTAGGCCCAACAGCTCCGGCGGGGGTGTCTCACTCGACAAATTTCACTCAACTAAGGCAACCCTTGCATGTGGTCTTAGATCGTCGTGTATACTCAATCGTTTAGTCGTTTTCTCTCTAGATTTTACGGGTCGTAGCACATTTTTTATATTGGCAGGGTTTTCCCTCCCATTTCTCGCTACCTGTGATTATATAAGTATGTGTTCTCTACTATCTAAGATAAAAAATAACTATTTCTGTTAAAATACCATTTATTTTATTAAGTTTGAAAAAATAATTATAATAAAAATCACATTGAACATGATCAAAGCGAGGCCTAAATTGGTCGGGTCTTTGCCTTGGTTCACTGACCTAAATCTGGCAGTACTTTGTTTCCTAATAAGCAAAAGGATCAGTTAGAAGTAGATATCACCTTGGTGCCATTTCTGTCGCGTGATTAATAGTGTCCTTATGTTAGGATATAGCTACTATTTACCTATAATTGATGTTTCGTTTCCTTATCCCGCACTACTATTTTATGCTATGATATATTTAATACCTATCATTTCATGTGTCTTTTTTTGCGGCATGATATTTTTATGATAGAAGTTAGAACTCCGCGTGTTGAAGATTTCCCCATCAATGTGTGTACGACAGATATAGGTAAATAGTGTATGTGATACCGGGTGATAGAGAGAGGTCAATGTGGGGCCTGATGACCGAGTTAGGGTTATATGGGGTCGGACGATCGAGAGAGTTGTATATGGTTTGGCTGAGTAGGAGATTTTGCATGGCCTATAGAAGTGTACGTGGGACTGTGTGACTTTGAGAGGTGCATCTACTCGCGGATGACCGAGAGGTTTATATGTGGCATTGTATGAACGAGATATGTGTACGTGGGTCCAAACAACTGAGAGAGGTGTGTATGACGACCACAAGAGAGATGCACACGTGCCAAGATGGCCGAGAGAGGTACATGCATGAACATTTGATCGAGTGAATAGCATCTAGTGTCGGATGACTGGGAGTGGCGTATGTGTTTCTGGACGACCGACAGAGGTGTATGTGGCTTTAGACTTTTGAGAGATGTGTATGCGGGACCGGATGATCAACTCGGGGTTGTCAATGCTTTTCTTCCCCCCTTTTCTCGGTCTTTATAAATTTTGCTTCAATAGTTTAGTCGTTGCATATTCTTTGATGCTTCTAAAAGTGAAATGAAAATAAATACAAATAGTGTACCGTGACGTTCGCACTAGCATAGAATAAAAGACGAAAACGAAAATGATTTAGGTCAATATGGTTCCACCCCATATATGTCGGCGCATGTGCACGCAATCCACGTGTCAAGAAATTACAATTCTGATTACCGCCACAACATTTTGACAAGACATTTACTTGACCCTTTCCCTTATACCACAAGGCCTCACCGTCACCGGATTTGACGCGCGTGCATGTACATCATATGCGATAATGCCGACGCCTCAGCGCCTCACAACAACTACGTATGTTGCACAACCGCCATCCCCGATGCCTTGTTTGATAACTTTTGAGAGTAATGCTTAAATTTTACAACCTTCAATTTGTGATATAGATATTTTGGTTGTAACACCACTGATGGGTTCCTCAATGGTATATGCATTTTCACTTGCTGACGGCCCACGAACCCATAAATGTCTACTTTGGCCTTGTCACGTGGATCTTGGAATCATCATATACCTTTGCCTCTTTGTGTCCTCCAATCCGTCTGCTCTGATACGTCCGGGAGGAGTTAGGTCATGCTCACGGTGTCCCATGCGAAATTGTCTTGGCGTCCTATAGGGAGGTTTGGACGATACGTTGTGTATCGACTCGGTTTGTGGTTTCTTGGTGGGTGTCGGGACCATGCGTACACCCATGGAGCCATGGAGCTAGCTACTACTACATGCATGCATCTACTAGTGCGCCAACGAAATTGGACACGAGATCCCGCCATGGAAATTTGATTTTTTTTTTTAGCCAAAAAAAAAATGTCGTTTTGGGCCAAGCGGGAAATCACAGCAAAATCCGCGTTCCACCAACGAGATGCCAGCTGGAAGCCTTGTCCTGCGGATCGCCCATCTACTCGAGATTTTATTAATTGATACTTGTGCACGTACGGGGGGTGTGTGTGGCCCATATATACATACTTGTGCATTGAGACGTACCTTACGTATGTTGCACTGTCGTTGTTCCCAATCAACCCAATCAAGATGTAGTACTCCCTCCTGGTCGGTTTTCATGGCGCTAGCTGTTCCAAAACCACGAAGTTTGAGATTTGGAGGGATTTTAGGCGCGATTGCATTAATTGCTGGTTTAATTAGGGCGTGAGTAAAGGAAATCACCCCGCAGTCTTCTCTCCTTCCTATTCCGTTCGCCAATGCATGCACAATGACCGCTCGATTAGTGGCCCAGGGAGTAACTACGAGTAACTAGCGATGTGCCATGGGAGTAATGGGCCTAATTAATCATCAATGATAATATTGCTTCCTGGATATAAACGATTTTGAACCCAATCAACGCATACCTTGGCGATTGAGTATACGTGCATGCATGCATGTAGCTTCCTAGCTAGCTACGTGTTGCTGTACATGTACATAGGTGAAATTAATTAGCCATGCCACCTGCAGCTCATCACTCGACTCCAGCATTTTTTTTGAACAAAAGTCGACTACAGCTTCGACCAAGCATCAGTAGCCTCGTCTCGAAAAGGAGCAGATGAACCAAACATAGGCAGGAAGAGTCAAGCACACGAGCTAGTCGAACTAATGCCCACTTCTAAGTAGTAGTAGCTCTAACCAGGTGTACCACAATGGGCGTACAATAATTATATATTGGCATTATTTTGTCCTTCAACTACGCCACACTGTTTTTTCTTCTCCTAGATATTCATGATGAATCTTTTTGTTGTCTTTCAACAAATAATGTGGTTCATGCTCGATCACTATCTGAATCTAAACTCTCCTATGTATGTTCTCTCGTTCCCCGAATCCACCACCAGGTACAAGCTAGCTACCATGCATCGTCTAAGTCTAGTGACGATCACAGAGAGCTGCGTGGAGAAGAATCGGCAAGAGTCTAGGCGAGTGGATCCCCCGAGCCAGACAAAGAAGCAAAATCTCACATAAGGTGCGTCATGCAATGATACACACCGAGAAGCTCATCGAAGAATTGCGCCAAACTAGAAAGGAAGCGAGTGAGACACTCGACCAAACACGAGAGAGCGGTGGAGCATATCCCAAGCGAAAACACGAGATCATGGCCGCCGACCGGACCATCGCACCATCGAGAGAGAGGGTGGACCGAGAGATTGCAAACGATGGATGGCCACAACACACTAACGGAATCACAAGTGTTATTCATTACCCACTCTGCAACAGAGCCACTAAGGTGATCACAACATAATAATACTCGGGATCCATCAACAACATGTCAACATGAGATGTATGACAAGTGTTTGACCGACGAGATTCACAAGTCTGTATTTTGAAAGTGAGACCGGGGCACTCGGCAAATGTGACATATGGGTTATTTTATGCCACATTCCTTTGATAATCTTTGTTATCATTCTGGTTACATAACTATTATTGCATACACATTATAATCATTGTTACCCATGTAGAAAGATGCATACGCTAGAAACTAGATAATGCCGATGTTCGCAGAGCCTCGACGACGTCCCCAAACCATCTAACAAGAAACCGCGACAGGCATCCCGCAACCCTAAAGAGATGTGTAGTAGCCTAATAAAACGGACAGGAAACTGCAAAAATGACGAGTTCTCGTGACTCCCCAAGTAACCATTTATCAGAATCGTGGGGCCAAACAATCAACCGAGTACTCCAAAATATTTTTATAGAACGCGAGAACTGTGTCATCATACCCGCGTGCTAGTCCAAAGTGGAAGGGAAAATTGTCCCCAAGATACGGTGCTTCCTTGCCAATTCTACGAGAATTGTTGGGAAAGTGTTTCATTTGCTTCTCTTAAATGGAAGTTTCATTTCCAATTAATGTATCCTAATATTTTGCCAAAATATTCTTGTGATGATCAATTCAACCTCAGATTGAAAGATAGACCCTTTTTGTGCACCCATCGTCTGTCCCTCCACCAACTACATCAGCAATACCTCGGGTCAAAGAAATAAAGGTGGAAAAAGACAACATAATATGAGTGGATATGTCGAATAGAGACGATATATGCGAGCTAGAGCTTGTTGGTCGATGCTCCTTAACTTGCTTTTTATCCACATCACATGAAATTAGCCCTAACTAGGAGATCCCACAATCTGGTTAAACTATTCATTGTTGCATGCATGCACCGATTACTCTAAAATTTGTTATATGGGAGCGACCATGGTTTTCAGAGGAGTGGCAATGTAGTAGACATCCTAGGCCTCCATGCTCATGTTATAGGGTGAATGAGGTTAGGCGAGCGGCCAAGACAACAAGGCTCTCTGGCTTGAGACCATAACTCCCTGCAGAGAGTAGCGTCAAAACATACCTATTATTCACCATAGGTATCTAGTTCCATATGCATTTTGCAATTTTAATCAACTGATGTTTAACTTTCTAGCGCCTACATAATTGGCTTAGTCGGGAGGTCATATGCAAAATTTAGCAAAAGCAAACTCTCGAGTATAAAATAAGGATTCTAAAAACGCGTTATCAAAATGGCACGTGAACTAATAGATGATGACTATCTCGAAGCATAAAATAATAGTGCATATAAGTGAAATGCCACTTGAAATGTTGGGTAATAACTTTCCTACCACAAAGTAATAATGTGCGCCAACACCTAAAATGACGATGAAATGCCACATGAAATGATAGGAAATAACTATATGCCTCTCCCCTCTTCACACACAAATTCTGAATTTTCTTTACCCCTCGTCCGACCTCTGAATCGAGTGATTCTTGTTGGGTGAAAAAGCACAAGTAATGCATATAAAATGCAATTAAAACTATAAAAATAATAGGAGGCAGATAGATGCCTTAATGACGATGCGCTAAGTACAACATCTCTGTAATTTTATTCCATGGTATTTGTGATAATCTATACTCTCGTACCGGTAAACTTATGTGGTCTGCATGCCTATTATTCCATGGGCATTATAATCATGGATGTGCATAATAAATTGATATCACCCATCCAAACGCCTCCATTTAATGGTGCAAGGCTCTCCAATGTTGAGTGTTAAACGTGTTTAGCACTATGCCTGTTTTGGCGCTTACTTCCTCTATTCTGCCGCCTAAAATCTAGCGATCGCCCTCCTTTTTTTTTCTCCTACAATAACTGCACGAGAGATTCTTCACCGGTACATGCGTGAGTTAAAATGGCCAGGAAATCCTCTGTTTCCTGATTAATAGCAACGAGGGTTAAAACGCGTGAGAGAGTCTCCGCCAATCCATGCATTTGTACTGTCCACAAATTATTATTATTTAATTAATAGCTGTATGAGTTAATATTTGAGGGGAATGAGAGATTTTGGGGAGAGTTAGACTTGCCATAATCTACGCGATTTTGTACAGCGGACTTACGTACATGAACACAGAGGGAGTACCGCTTAAAAATCCATGTAATCTAGTTAATCTCCAATATTCACGAATGCATGAGAACGGCCACATGGGTGAGCCTAGCTCCATGAACATCACGACCCCATGCAACGATTTGGTGAGTTTCATGGGATCCGAGAATCATCCCGAGGATCCAAAACAGTATGCTATAACCCTAGAGAATGAGCAGGAATACAGGAGAAGGATGTCTCCATAACCGCGTTCTTGCAAAAAATGGGCGAAAGATTGTCCCAGAAATTATGTATGTACTACATTGGCGTCCATTTCTGTCGGCACCCTCCCTGTCGTCTCTCTCTCATCGCGTCTCATCATCTCATAGGCTGGAGATGAGGTCGAGACGATGACATCTTATGAGTGCATGGTCTCGGTCGCGCGTTATCTTTTGCCTTCTCAGACAACGCTGAGTCGTCGTGCCATAGTCTCGGCTATCACGATCGCGCCGGAGATGGATGTGTCTGCACGCACATTCCCCTCGCTTCTTCCGGTGGCCCTGCAGGGTGTCGACGAAGACGTGAAGTTCTGAGTGGAGCTCCAACAAGAGTCCAACATTTTCGGCTTGATTTTTTGGTTCGTGGTCGGTGATGCGACCATGCATGCATCGCTTGTTGGCGACGTGGACACTCGATCTCACGCTAATCCATGTCTCGACTCCGTACGAGAATTGGGAGAATTGTTTTTTGAGCCCAAGCGGGAAATTAGGGAAATCACACAATAACTGCCGACTAAAATCTAGCGATCGCCCTCCTTTTTTTCTCCTACAATAACTGCACGGGAGGTTCTTCTCCTACAGTAATGCGTGCGTCAAAATGGCCAGGAAATCCTCTCGCTTCCT
Source organism: Poa pratensis (assembly GCA_947311845.1). Taxonomy (NCBI): domain Eukaryota; kingdom Viridiplantae; phylum Streptophyta; class Magnoliopsida; order Poales; family Poaceae; genus Poa; species Poa pratensis. Next base: position 7,781,484 of record CAMZMU010000100.1, on the reverse strand, counting down.
AATTAATAGCCGCGAGATCAGTTAAAACGTGAGTGTCTCCATACATCCTCTCGCTAATCTGTTTCCTAGTTAATCGCATCTCATTCTCTCCCCGATTCAGACGCCGCCACCACCATGAATACCCAACCTCTCGCCGGCGCCGCCACCCAGCTGCCACGGCGTCGCGGCTGGCTTGCTCGCCGGCGCGCGCGCGTCTACGCGCGGCGCTCCGTCGAGCTGGCCGGACCGTGGCGCCCCGTCGAGCTGCCTAGGGTTTGCAGGCTACACGCCGGCGACGGGGCGCGTCGTCCACCTCGCGCTGCACGGAGGGGTCGCCTGCTCGGACTAGGGGACGGCGTCCTCCGCGCTGGCCGTCCATCCCGGCCGCCGCCACTCGCCGGCCTCCTCCGCCGGCATCTTCGCGACCAGCAGGCAGGCCGTGGACGTACGCGCCAGATCCCAACCCCCTCCGCTCCCTACGCATACGTCGCCGCCGACCTCCGGAGCTCTGTCCCGCCCCCACCTTCGACATGGATCCCGGTGCCCCTGCCTCCCTCCCTAGACCTCCCGTGGGCGGTCCAAGCAGCACGCGCTGGAGATGGAGGACCTCCTCCCTCCGCCGTAGATGAGGATTGAGGAGGAGGACCTCCTGCTGCTCGGCGCCTGCCGGTGTCCGCGGCCGGCGGGAGGAAGAGATGCCGTCGCCTTCCCGAAGCTGCTGCTGCCGGCGACCACCTCACCGACCGCCGACGTCCCCGATCTGCCGCTGCCGACCAGGACTCCGTCCCCGTCCCGCTGCTAACGACAACCTCCCCAACCTGTAGCTGCCCGGTCAGGCCCCTCCCACCTCCTCCTCCATGCATTTCTTGCAAATTTTGTTTCTTTTTGTCACGTTGAATTTGTTACCAGTGGAGAGCAGTCTTGTATGGATGTCCGTATGTTGTATTTATGGTGTTATACGCTTAGGGTTTGACTTGTATCGTCTGATGATAAGTGGATTAGGCTACTGGAGAAAACCTACATTTTGATGTTTTTGTCACTGTTCGTGTTAGCTTTTGATTTTTGTGGAGGATAAGTTATATGTCAAGTGGCTAGGTATCCAAATTGATTATTTGGTCCATCTTGACCCTCCACTGCTTTATCCGTGCAATCATTTCTGTGTGTGGCAAATGACAGATTTACTTTGCATTTGATGGTTTGTATGGTTGTAATAGGTCTGTTTGGAATTATCACAACTTTTAGAATCCAATTTCAGTTTGCAAAAAGGTGCTCCAGTTTTATAGGGTTAAAATTCCCCTAACACTCATCAACCAATGTCTTAATGTTTTGTATGCTTTGTTTACATGGTTCGAGCTGTAGATTACATGTCGTGAATATGCCGGTTGTTTTAATCAGAAAGGCCACACTTGGGTTCTTGACTACCATGTCATGACATCAATCATCTTATTACTTATTTCTTATTTTTGTGGGTGTACTAGTGCTCAATTTACTAAGAATGCCAACGACTCTTTCTTAAATCTTGCAGGCATATCCCTCAAGTTTCGGGACCCAGCTCGTGGCGCCACACCGTGCCGCGGGAACGGTGACCGGGAGGCAAGGAGCTCCTGCTACCGCTGGCCATGTCTCCGAGCTCTTGCTGCCCAACAAGCTGCTGTCGGTGAGCTCTCTCTCCTCCTCCATCTTATATTCTTACAAAAAAAAAATTCCTTTTCCGCTGTTGAATTGGATGTGCGCAAAGGTAGTAGAGAAAGCATGCATGCATGCAGTAGATGGGAATTCATTTAACTAAATCAAAACTTGTCGTCTGCATAAGCTGGTCCATGATTTTTGAGTCGCCGTATAGTCGCTGAGTCGTTCCGGCGTCGCTGGGTCGCACAGGCGACTTGACTCATGGAGCAAGTCGCGCCACGTCACTGGCTCGACGGCGATTAGCTGCGACTATACAGCGACTTTTGCCTGAGGATTTCAGCGACTTACGCGGAGCAGGGAGCGGCGGCGCGTGAGAGGGAGAGGAGCGGTGCGGCTGGGAGAGGGAGAGAGGAGCGGCGGCGTTGGGAGAGGGAGAGAGGAGCGGCAGCAGCAGCGGCGGCGCGGGAGAGGAAGAGGAGCGGCGCGGCTGGGAGAGTGAGAGAGGAGCGGCGGCGCTGGGAGAGGGAGAGAGGAGCGGCAGTGGCAGCGGCGGCGCGGGGGAGGAAGAGGAGCGGCAGCGGCGGCTGGGAGAGAGAGATTGAGTGGTGGCGGCTGGGAGAGGAAGAGATGTGGGAGAGGGAGAGGAGTTTGTAACCCTAATCTGCAGACTCTGATGGGCCAGTTTGGATGGGTTTCGGCCCAAAAACCCTAGCCAGGCAGGTATGGCCTTTTTTTTTACTCTAAGTGGACAATATATCCTGCTATAGTTACGGTGCTGCTGTGCAATATAAACTAAAAAGGCTACTGTTCACCTGGCGACTCGGGGCGACTAATCAGGGCAAGTCACCGAGTCAAGTCAGTAAGTCACTAGCCGCAGCCTCGGCGACTTGACTTGACTCGGCGACTCAAAAACCATGAGCTGGTCCATACCTTAATATTTTCCATACATGGCTCAATCTAAATGTTTGTTCGTCCTGTATAGGAAATGGATGCACTGCAATTTCTTTTACTGTTTAGATGCTGGTCTGCTCAAGGTTTTTCATGTACAATGTGGAGGACGAATTTTGTTGTACATGTAATTCTTCTGCACGTGAGTGTCTCTAGAGTTTCTAGTTTGTTTGATTATTAATTATGTAGCCTGTACATTATGGCAAATGTTCTGTCTCCACATGTTATCTGATTGCAATTATGCTGCAATCTGGTTGTTATTTGTGCATTAAACATGATAGTCCATTCCACTCAGGCGAGGTTATAATCTGGTTGTTATCTGTTGAATTTAATGTATATGCAGTAGAGAAAGCACGCATGTATGCAAAGATGTAAATCCATTCCACTCAATAAAAACTTTTTGATTGTGGGCATAGGCAGTGCATGTATATGAAATAAATGCACTAACTTTGTTTGATTGTTTGTTGCTTGTGATGCTTGCACAGTGCCCACAACTGTATATTTCCGGTTCTAAGCGTATTGGATTTTCCTGCCTATGCGTAGATTGATTATGTAGGCAAGATTTGGACGGTGATAGTGCTTGCAAGCTAGCTTCTATTTTTTGTTTGGTCATACTACTTACTAGTCATTTCTGTTTCGCTTTTCATTAAGATTTGCTTGCTTACGTATTGCAGCTATGCGTGGCCACGGCTTCTGGTGCGTGTGCGCTGTGTACCGAAACTGGAGTTTCTGGCTTGGCGGCGTTCCGGCTGCCGGGACGGCTTTCCCCGGCCAATTGTGCCCCCCTAGAGCTTGTCATTGGTTTCCTCGACGGCATGGTCGTAGACCGGTGGTGTTCTCGGTGGGACTGCACCTCTCCACATGCAATCCCGTCACACTGAGGTCGACATCCACTACAATCCGTCTCAGGTCTAATTTCCTAGCTCAATTGGGGTTACTATTTCTGATATGATCTTGTGGCAATTGAGTTACTGCCGAGCTAGTCAGTGACACTAGTATGGCTGACTGTGATACTCTCCTTGGTAGTTATCAAGTTTAGCTGCTGGGTGTTAAGTCGACAAGAACACTACATCAGCAGTGTTCACCACATGTGGCTTCATTTTGATAGGCCTAGTGGTTTTTCTCTTGTCTGGGCTGTTTGCTGAATGTTGGCTTGAGTGGGCCGAGTGTTTTCGATAGGAGGATGCGTCTTTCTAGTCAACTTGCTTGCTGTTGGTTGTCATTTAATTTGAAATATACAAAATCATGCCTAGCCTATATGTGTAGTATACAAATTCATGGCTACATGCACATATCTGATATTACCTATGGTTTGTTCTTTACTTTCATGATTCTGGTGAGGTACTTGTTGGTAGTGTGATTTTGGGCTAGATTGAGCAACAAGCGTTACATTTAGCCATGATCGTGTTGTCAAACTCAGAATTCTCAGCATCAACTCTGCTTGTATGTGTTCTGCATGTCAATGATGCCCACCACTGGTCTTTCGCGCCAAGGCAGCTGTTGTAGACTGCCCGTGGTCTCGGACGACTCCTTTCCGCGCTAACCGTAGCTTCTTGCCTGAGCAGCTGCTGCCGGCCACCACTCCGACCTGCTGTCCTCTACATCGGGCATCCGCATCCCAAGGGTGCTGTCTTTACCTCACCCAATCCCGCGCCCCAATCGATTTTTACTATTTGCCTACTCAAACGATGACCCATTTGGCACCACCTGCGGGCTGTCTGGCGAGTTCTGCTCATGTCGCCGGAAAGGATGTCGAGGACGTCTAGTCCTCGCCTACGATTCCCCCATATTGCTGAGCTCCCTTCCATCTCCTCTACGTGCTCGATTTGTGCTGATGATGCCTATTTAGTTGCCAGATCTTAACTACTAACAGGTTGGTTACCTGATTCACTAGTCAGTGCAACAATTCATGAATTTTCTTGTTTAAAGGCCTTCATCTTGTTACTGAACGCTATAGATTGCTGGAATGATCATTTTTTTCTAACAGAGAATAACTCCTTTACTTGCTCTGGTTTGGTTTGGACTGATGATGCCATGGATAAGAGCACATCTTTACTGCATTTGATATTAATCTTGTCAACAGAACCTGTTTAGATGTGGTATGTTCAAGCTTTTTCATGTACAATGTGGAGGACAAGTTTTGATGTACATGTAATTATGTAGCCTGTACATTATGGTAAATGTTCTGCCTCCATACCTCATTTGATTGCAATTATGCTGCAATCTGGTTGTTATTTGCGCAGTAAACATGATAGTCCAGTTTCTTGTACAAAATGTCCTCTGTACTCTCCATCTATTGTTGCTTAAGTTTGCTTTTTTTTCCTATTGAATTTAATGTATAGGCAGTACAGAAAGCACACATGTATATGCATTACAGAAAACACACTTATATGCAAAGATGTAAATCCATTCCACTCAATACAAACTTTTTTTGATTGTTTGCTGCTTGTGATGCTTGCACAGTGCCCACACTTGCATATTTCCGGTTCGAAGCGTATTGGATTTTCCTGCCTATTCATAGATTGTTATGTAGGCAAGATTTGGACGGTGATAGTGCTTGAAAGCTAGCTTCTATTTTTTGTTTGGTCATACTACTCACTAGTCATTTCTGTTTCGCTTTTCACTAAGATTTGATTGCTTACATATTGCAGCTATGCGTGGCCACGGCTTCTGTTGCATGTGCGCTGCGTACCGAAACTGGAGTTTCTGGCTTGGCGGCGCTCCTGCTGCCGGGACGGCTTCCCCGGCCAAGTGTGCGCCCCTATAGCCTGTCACTGTTTTCCTGCATCAACGGCATGTGCGTAGACCGATGGTGGTCTCTATGGAAAGGCGCCTCTCCATGCAATCCCGACACACTGAGATCGGTAACTCCCTAGCTCTATCGGGCTTAGTATTTCTGTTAGAATACGAGTACATTCCCGTGCTTGAATATTTCACTATAGGACGGAATTTCTTCAGGATTAGAGCTCCTCCTGCATCTTGCTTCTGCAATGAACCGTCTTTTTATGCTTGTAGCTATGACATCAAATACTGGAGTCGTTTTCATGTTCACAACCAAGCTTGTATATGATGAAAAAGTTGACAACCCACACCATGTATGGATTTCCATGTACGAGCGTACCTGGTTGTGTGCAGTGGGATTTACATATAGCTATGTTGTCAGAATTCTCAACATCATCTGCTTGTGCGTGTTCTGCAGGTCAATGATGCCCACCACTGGTCTCCCGCGCCAACGGAGCGGTCGTAGACTGCCGGTGGTCTCGGACGACGCCTCTCCGCGCTAACCGGAGCTGCTGCCGGCCACCACTTCGACCTGTTGTCCTCGACATCGGCAACCCAAGGTGCTGTATTTACTTTGCCCAGTCCTGCGCCCCAATCGATTTACTACTGTCTACTCGAATGATGACCCATTTGTCACCACCGGCAGGCTGTCCGGTTCTGCTCATGTCACCGCAGAGGATGTCAAGGACGTCTAGGCCTCGGCTACGATTCCCCCATAGTGGTCAGCTCCCTTCCATCCTCTACGTGCTCGGTTTGTACTGATGACACCTATTTTGTTGCTAGATCTAACTACTAACAGGTTGGTTTGCTGATTCATGAATTTTCTGTTCAAAGCCCTTCATCATTTTGTTACCGAACGTTATGGATTAATGGCATTATCCTTTTTTTAACGGGGAATAGCTCTTTTACTTTCTCTGGTTTGGTTCGGACTGATGATACCATGGATAAGAGCACAACATTACTGCATTTGATATTAATCTTGTCAACATAACATTACTACTGAATCTATTCCCTGTCCGTGTCTACTTATCAACTTATCATCGGTTACTATTATTTGGCTTTTACATGCTGACATGTGTTGATAGTTAGACACCGGGTATGTTATGTGCTAACTAATTGTACACCTTCAATTTACTCTGTTTCTGTTTTAAGAGTGACTTGGTTATTTAAACCCTGCCCTGCCTCTGTATATGTCAAGTGTAGCTTTCCCTAAGATTTTCAGTTGGCAATTCCATCTATTGCTGCTTTGACGCAAAATGCAATGTGCAGGGACCTCATAAAGCTCGGCTTCCGGGTCTGCGCCATCGTCTAGAGCATGGACCGGCTATAGTGGGGTAAAGGGAGCTGCTAGTTTGAATCTGGAGTTGGTTGAGAGCTCCTCAAGCAGGCACGGGAGATGGTGCCAGTAGTGCTGGACACAGCGAGTGCTTTAGGTGAGTTTTGGTCCTTCCCCTTTCCCGAGTTTTGCTAAAAATGCACAAAGAAATAATTATGTTTTGTTTCCCCTGTTATCTGCGGGTTCCGCTTGGTCTGGTGCAGGGGAGGGCGATGCCGCCGCTTACCGGCTATGTAGTGCGGTACTGCGGTGCGGCGATTTCGTTGAATTACGCTGTTCTTTATAGTTTGTTGAATCACGCATGGTTTATGTTCTAGGATTTCTAAGCAGCTTTCTGCTATATTGGATTTGGGTACCGCTATTCCCTTTGTATCTCCAGCTCTTTTTTGGTGTTTGTGGATTTTCGTCGGGAGTGAATTTGAGCTTGTATGTGCTGTGCTGGGGTAAGATTTTTCTGGGGGAATTGAAAGCTCGGGAGATAATATGGTCCTCCTTTTTACCTTTCTTGAAGTAGAGGTGCTTCTTTTTCCTTCTAAAATTGTCAACCAGCTTGGTTTGGTTTCTACTTTTATGTCCTGTAATCTGAGCTTATGGTGATTGCTGGCTAAATTCTAAAAGCTTTTTTCTTTTTCTCTCTGATGAAGTCAATCTCTTCAAAAGCTACGTCTCCTGATAATCTTGCCTTTGTGCAGCAGTTATTATGTACGGAGTAGCTTGTAAACAGCTCGGTTATACCTCTTTAGATTGTAATTGTTCTGGTGAGCAATTAATCTTATTAGCAGGTTCATCTCTTTCATGCGGATTCATTAGGAAGTTACGCGACAACATATATGTGGCTTTGCAGATTTGGATAACTGGTTAGGCTTGACAGTTATCACTGTCAGTTGTTTTGTCCTGCAGGCATCCTGACCTGTTGGGCGAGAAATTCCTTGTGGTTTGAGAAGGTTGTGGAGAGAGCAGCGCCGGGACTTACATCAGATGCAGATTCTTGTAGCACCGGCAGTTGGAAACGGAGCAGCGGCCGGCGAGGAGTTCTCTGGGTGACTTCAGCATTCTGGCTGGTATCATCGTGGTCTATCTTGTGGTTGTGACTGATCTTCACCTGGATTGCTTGTCTGGTCTTGGGGGCTGTGAAATCTGAGATGTTTTTATAGTCCTAGGGTATGCCGTTTGACAGTTGTGGATCATGTGCCATCGTTTCTAGCCGGAAGTCCTGAATAACTGTGTGTCATGTTTCGAGGCGAAGCCGTCGTTGATTGTCACATTTCGTGCCGTGTTACTCGATTTATTTTCCCTGCACATGTAGAGAAATGAAGATCAACTTGTGTGTATAATAATGCAAATTAAGTGCCCTGGTGGATTTTTTTTTATGTTATGCCCTGTTGATTACTTATTGGACGAGGAGCTGTTGGGTTATTTGGGTCGTAGATGCAAGTGATCTCTATATGAATCTCTTTGCTGTCTCTCTTCTATGTATGGAATGTTGGGTCAAATAGTCGATTGGAATGTTGGGAGGATTTTCGGACCGTAATAACATACGCACTGTATTTTTCGTAGGGGGTCAACAGGTCCCTAAAAACCTTCACCCGTTTTGCCTAAAAAACGCCCATCCAAGCGAGGCCTTATAGCCTGGGCTCGCTTGGTTGAGCGTATATTAGGCAATACGACCGGTATATTTTACGGACATGTGACATCCTCCTAAAATTCCAGCGTAGCGCCGGAATTTTTCACACCTCCGTAACGTGAAACTGGGAACCAAGCGGGGCCTAATTAAACAATTTCGGTTTGGAAAATACTATACCCTCCAGTTGGACCAAACGTGAAGGATTTGTAGGAAACTAATCATGCACGTGACATGATTGTGGGAAACAAATTACTAGGAAAGTTGGAAAGAATCTCGATTTGGAGGAAACTAGTGATCGTGAGATTATCCAAGTCAGCAATCCGCGTCGCTGTGCAATCTCAGCGGTCCAGAAGTTATGTGGGGATTACCATTACGTGATTTGCACTGGTTACGGGAGATCCCATCATTTCCTTGAATTGGGTAGCAGCGCATGTACCGCTCCGCCCGCATGGAATCAATCATAAAATTAATGACATGCCTTGTTTTGGGATTGGTGTTTCCACGGGACCTCCCGCCCGCCCTCCACTATAATCACTATTAACAAAGGAAACTAGTCACGTTATTGTAAAGTAACAGAAAATTTCGGAAAGTAATTACTAATAAAGAAAGTTTTTACGAAAAGAGAATTGTAGGCAGCTAATCGCAATCCACGGTCCTGATTCTTAGAGGGTTTCGTGCCTGGTTAAGTCAGCAACACAAAACGGCAATTTGTGTTTCGTCTTGCTGATACTAGATGTAGTCATCGTGTTTAGTAATGTCTCGAGGAAGGAACTATCTCCTACTCCCTCCGTATCAAAATATAGGAGTACATATTTACAGCTTTGAAGATTCAAGTTCAGCATTCTACCAGAGTTGTAAGAGCATATCCAATAACTATGCCAGTGCACGTCAAAGGTCTTGAACTTGTAGGAAAGTGGACATCTGCAGGCACGTTGAACCTGTGAAAAACATATACGCATCATACTGGAAACATGGATCCATGGGACACGAGAATCTTTGTGCAAGTCTTACATGCATCCATGATATATATAAGAAAGAAAGAAAAAGCTCCCCCCGGAAAATGTTCATTTTGAAACAATGAGGGGGTGATCCAGAAAATTTGTTATTAATAACAAGAGCAATATATGTGTGAAAAATTGTCCGACGAGGTCGTTCGTGCACTTCCTTTGTCGACGCGCCTCAGCTCCAGGTGGCCAACGATCGAGCGTCCCTCGCTAACAAGCACTCTGTACGATAGCGTGTCCACGAAGACACATGAATTGTGCTTCACGAAACATCATACTATGAGAAATACGAGAGTCGTTTCCTTCGTAGGAAAAAAAATGTTGACGGATTGAAAGAATCAGGAGTGATTCGGGGATTTCATCATTTATTGTTAAGAACGATAAATGCGAGTCAGTCGTTTCCTCCGTAGGAATAAAAATGCCGACGGGTTGAAAGAGGTAGGGAATGATTCGGGCATTTCATCGTTAAGAATGTGATGTGCCGGATTAATATCCTAGAAATCAGGGATTTAAACCAGCCACGGCAAGTAGTCACGTATTAGGAAGCTAAATAAATACTCTGACGTGATTTACGCTCCTTCACATGCCATATCTATGCAGTCTCTTGCGTCCATGTCAGCAATCCAGGGGCAGTCGCATCGTGGCCATCCATGGCTGCCAAGAGGGAAACGAAAAATTATCCTCTTCCCGCCATTGCATGCCTCTCCCGTCAGGATTCAAACAGTTTGAAGACCCCTCTCAAACCTCCCTCTCTATAAGTACAAGCCCACCGTCGCCAAATCCGCGTGCGGTTGCGCGTGTGACTTGGCGACTTGGGCGAGCTTGGCGGAGGAGTTGAGGTGATGCCGATGTAGTCTCGGTTCAGTCCGTCCGTCCGGGCGCGCGTGATGGAGATGTGCCGCGGGCGTCGATGGATCGGATGATGCAGCATCGATCAGGTTAGTTACGGACGATGGATGCGATCTACAAGTGTTTTCTTTCTTTCATTCCTTTTAGATTTAAATCGTCCAGCATGCATGCAACGTGTGATTGAGCGAGAAGAGATTAGTAATTAGAAAGATGATTGGTTGATACACAAGTGAAGAAAGAGAATAGGAAGAGTGCGATCTGGATCTTGGTTTCCTATCTCGATATGAATACCAGAGTAGAGATTAAATCGTCCTTCCTTTTTATATTTTGCGTTTCTCGCACGCGCGTGTGGTGATTTGAGGCAAAAATCGATCGACCTCCGTCCAGCTTTCCGATCGGTTTTCCGATGGCTGATGCACACGTACGTACGTACGTACGTGTGTTTTCCGATCGGTCCATCTTTTGTTTTCGTTTCTTTTTCCGATCGGGGCCACTGCGGGCGCGGACGAGGACCGCATTGTCTCCACGCTGGAGAGAGGCTCTTAGCTAGCCTCTCCGCCGATGGAAGGGAGCTGTAAATTCTGTGTTCAGAATGATGCCAATCAGCTAAACTCCTGCAAGATTAGGGGACGATGTGGGCCATGCAAAGCGTGATTTGGAAATTACCACCCAGGACGCGCGTTCCGCAGTTTCCAGTGGAAACTTCCCACGTTCTCTCTCAATCAATCTGATGCTGAATCCTAGTCGGGAAACTCCGATCATTGGACACCGATTCAGTTTTTGTTCCTATCGATCGATCAGAGTCTCTCAATCAATCTGATGCTGAATATGTAGGCTGTTGGTGAATGTTGGCTTCTAAATTTTCTTTGTAGTTGTTATACATAATCTCTACTATATAATATGTCTTCAGGTGATGGTCCGTTTTTCACTTTCTGGTTTTACCCCTCACTGCTAGGCTGATTTAGAAAATAATTACCACTATATTACGCCCTGCTCGCACGACCGCATCCTCTCTCCCGCGACTGTTTCTTCCAGAAAAATGCAGCGCGTTGACTCACGAGGAGGTTGGCGGCCAGGGGATGGAGCGCTCGCAGGAGGTGGAGACACGCCCGATGACAGATGCTGAGCAAGCAGCCCTTGGCGAGTATCACCAAGGCAGCCCCATGGCCGGCACCGGACTGGGCCGAGGTCGTCGCGACAGAGGCGAGCGCGGAGCGGATCGAGGCGATGAGCGGGGAACGCATCATGTGTTCGTCCTCGTCCGCATCCCGCCTCCCCCACACCCGGAGAACCAGCGGCCGCGTCGAAGAGATGAAGCAGCTCGCGTTGCGGGTGTCATTTTCCGATGCAGAAAAATAACTGAACAAGAACCGTTCGTCTAACACATGCTATATGAACCATTCATCCGGCGGTTCAAAAAATAACTCAACAAGAACCATTCGTCCAACGCATGCTATATGAACCATTCATCCGAGGCATGTATATGAACCATTCATCCAATGCATCATATATGAACCATTCATCCAGCACTAAAAATAGAACGGAGAGAGACTATAAAACGTCCAGAACCTACTGTTTTATTTCCATAAGATATATCGACCAATTCCCTTCACCACTCTGTTCTGCTAGCCGCCGGGAGATTAAGGTATGGCCTGCTCCTCTCAACAACATGATTTGTAAGCATAGATCTATATTTCATTTAATAGATGTAGCGCTTTAATTTTGTTGCCAAAGATATCTTATTTTCAACTCACAAGGTATGGCCTGCAGCGGCGGGACGGCCCGGCGGTGGCGGCGGCAGCTCCGGCTGCGCGGGGGAGGAGAGAGGAGAGAGTCGAGTTGTGTGGTAATTTTGCAAATAAATCCCTGAATTGTCGCAAAATTACGGATAGGTCCGTTTACTCGTAAAGACGTGGACCGCGGAGCACTGGATGTATTTGTGAGGGGTCTTTCTGCAAGAACGTGACGGTGTGCTCTGTGGGGCGTCCGATCGACGGGCGACGGCCTGGATCGCAGCGGGCACTGTTACACTGTAGCGGGGCACAGTAAAACAGTGCCCGCTGCGGTGGAACGCGCTGAGGGCTCAAAATGAGTTGTCCTTAATATATGTAGGTAATACGCGAAGCACAAAATTCCATCGCCAAAAACTCTTTAACACATGGATCTGTGAAAACAATTACACATTGAGTCTAATTAAGAAATTAGTTTCCCACTTGAACCATTCATAGCACTGCTCCCAAAGTAAGTTGCTCTACCATATGAGAAATCTGACCGGAAGAACCACAAACCCAATCAAATTGAAAACTCACATACAATTTTCACAATTTCTGCTCTATTTTTATTCCCAATTTTATGCTTCTAAAGCATCTACTGTACTGTATTCTCGAATGCAGCAAAGATACAGCTGAGCAACCACCACACTAGACAACGTCATCACACGGAAGAATCAAGAGAAGAGTGGCGGATAGTCAGAGGTTGCTCGCACCTTGGTGTTGTGTGCCGCGCGAAGGCGCAGCGAGCCGGCGAGGCCGGCCGCGGCTCGCAGCACGGCGGCGCGAGAGGCGGTGTGGACGACGACGGAGAAGTTCCGCGCCATGAGCGCGACCTCGGGAGGCAGGGCCCCTCCCGCGACCCCGTGGTGGACGCGGAGCCGGAGCTAGCTTCGCGAGGCCTCCGAGGACGCGGCAGGAGAGGCGGTGGGAGAAGAGCTGGCGCTCGCTGCCGGACCGGGGAGGTGGCTCCGAGAGGCGGCAGCCGGAATCCGTGCTCCACCCTCCGTCTCTTCTTCCGGAGCTCGCGCTACGGCCGCTGCCTTTTGTGGCACGATGGGCAACCATTCTTCGTGCTCGTCTAGCAGTTCAATCATCAGCGTCTTGGCCAGAACATCGACCCAGAGAAAGAAACATTTTATCTGCAATAACGCCAAACACATCAATTTAGTGAAATTGCTCTGATTCTTGCCCCATTCTCGCAGCACTAAAATAGTGAAATTGCTCCGATTCGTACCCCATTCTGCCCACACACATAGAACGGACGATTAGTGTTGTTCACTGTGCGCGAAATCCTCCGAACAACGTCCGCCCGGCTCTTTGACCTTGCCCTTTTTGGGGTCCCGAAGCTCCCGGAAAGTCTGAAACACTAAAAAAGACGTTTTCTGGAAAAACATGATTTATTCCAAATAAATGGGAAAACTATGAACTATTCCCAAAATCATTATAAAACATTGATATAACCCTTATATGATGCAAATATGATTGGAATATAAGCAATTAAAGTGCAAAGTTCATGTATGCATTTTACATGCATCACTTGGGTTGTATATTCCAATGATGTGCTTCCTCAAAAGTGCTATAGGACTTCGTGAGCAACCGATTGGATGCACCCCCACTAGTTCCATTGGAGAGATTTCATACACATATAGCTCTATGTGCATCCGTTGCATGGCAATCACTACTCCTTGCATAGTTTGGATTATAAGACTTCCTCTTGTCTAATGATCACTTATAGCTTTGTGAGACTTTCTTCCATTGGCCTTCCAAACCTCCATTAACGTTCTTTTTACCATAACATCATGGTGCCAATACTAAATGCTTACGCTCACCGGTTGAGTAGGCTTCAAAATAGTGTATTCATGACGTTCATGTTTACTTTTACTTGACTGGATCCGTTCTCTATGTTGTGAAAAATTGCTTGATGCTTGTAATTGAAGGATAGAACTCCTACACTGGATACTTAAAACATCTATAATGAACCTTGTACGGTTTCATGTCTTTAAAGCAATCATTCATGAAACTTTTAGCTTGTTTAACTATCTTGCTTTATTATCTCTTATTTAATATCAATTATAGACATTTGCTTTGAATGATTTGATCTCAGTTCATTTACATGTGCCTTACAATATTATTTGATCAAGATTATGAATGTACCATGTCACCTCAAAAATTATATTGTTTTATCGTTTACCTACTCGAGGACGAGCAGGAACTAAGCTTGGGGATGCTGATACATCTCAAACGTATCTATAATTTTTTATGTTCCATGTTGATATTTACCAATTGTTACATGTTTTGCATCCACTTTATGTCACTTTTATATATTTTTTGGGACTAACCTATTAACAAGATGTCACAGTGCCAGTTTCTGTTTTCTGCTGTTTTTGTATTCCAGAAAAGCTAGTCTGAAATATTCTCGAAATTGGACGAAAATTTACGGAGGCACCTATTTTATCGAGACACACATGAAGTCCAAAGGGGAAACAGAGAAGAGCTAGGGAGGTCCCACACGCCCCCTGGGCGCGGCCAAGGGTGGGCCCACACCGAGGGTGCGTGTGGGCCCCTCGGGGCTCTCCAGCCGTCGCCCTTTCGCCTACTTATTCCTCCAGATGCGAAAACCCTAAATACCCGAGTCATATTCCACGAAAAGTTCCAGAGGCGCCGCCGTCGTCAACCCTAGCTCGGGAGGGTCCAGAACCCCTTCCCGGCACCCTGCCGGAGAGGGGAATCATCACTGGAGGGCTCTACATCACCATGCCATGGGAGTAATGGGCCTAATTAACCATCAATGCTAATATTGCTTCCTGGCGAGTATAAACGATTTTGAACACAATCAACGCATACCTTGGCAATTAAGTATACGTGCATGTAGCTTCCTAGCTAGCTACGTGTTGCTGTACTACGTAGTACGTAGACTCTAGCTTTCTTTTGAACAAAAGTCGACTACAGCTTCGACCAGGTAAAAGTAGCCTCATCTCGAAAAGGAGCAGATGAACCAAAAATAGGCAGGAAGAGTCAAGCACGAGCTAGTCGAACTAATGCCCACTTCTAAGTAGCTCTAGCCAGCTATACCACAATGGTCCGCCCGTACATTAATTATATATTGGCATCATTTTGTCCTTCAACTTCTCTACAATAATTTTTCTTCTCCTATATCTTCACGGCGAATCGTTTTGTTGTCTTTCGACAAATGATGTGGTTCACGCTCTGATCACTATCTGAATCTAAACTCTCCGATGTATGTCTCCCTCTCGTTCCCCGAATCCACCACCAGGCCAAGGCTCTCCAATGTTGCATGTTTTGGCGCTTACTTCCTCTCTACTATTCTGCCGCCTAAAATCTAGCGATCGCCCTCCTTTTTTTTTTCTCCTACAATAACTGCACGAGAGATTCATGCGTGCGTTAAAATGGCCAGGAAATCCTCTCGCTAATCTCTTAAAATCTGAACCGTCCATTCTCATTCTCAAAACCTATCGCCGCCGCATCTCATCGCGCATCTCATCAGACGCCGCCGCCACCAAGAATACCCAACCTCTCGCCGGCGAGAGAGGCGCCGCCACCCAACTGCCACGGCGTCGCGGCTGGCTTGCTCGCTGGCGCGCGCATGCGTCTATGCGCGGCGCTCCGTCGAGCTGGCCGGACCGCGGCGCCCCAGTGGCCTAGGGTTTGCAGGGCGGCTCTACACGCCGGCGACGGGGCGCGTCGTCCACCTCGCGCTGCACGGAGGGGTCGCCTGCTCGGAGTAGGGGACGGCGTCCTCCGCGCTGGCCGTCCATCCCGGCCGCCGCCACTCGCCGGCCTCCTCCGCCGGCGTCTTCGCGACCAGCAGGCAGGCCGTGGACGTACACGCCGGATCTGAAGGCGCCGTCTGCTGCTGCTCTGTCTTCCCCGACCACGTCCCCGAGATGCATCCCGCCACCGACCGTCCTCAACATCGCTCCACGCCCGCCCGCTGCTGCAGGTGACAAAATCTCCTCGCCTCGCTCCGTTGATGCTTTTTCCCTCCTGTCAACGGCGCCACCACATGTGCTACTGCTACGTACTCCTGCTGTTAACTGTTGCAGTTCGGGGGTACCTGCAACAGCTCTACTGCTGAGAAATTCAGCTCCGGTCCTCTTTGCACTCTGCTACGTATAAAACTTCAGTTTTTTCGATTCAGTAATATGGGAATTTAGTTACAGCGGTTCAGCATGTGCTGGAAGTCTACCTCTTCACAGTTGTAGCTCAATTTGTTCCCCACTGCGTCGTGTAAGCATTCATATTGGAGAAAATGGCAATCTCATCGTGTCACAGCTTTAGATGTTTCGATTTACTAGTATGGAGATTCAGATACGGTTCAGCATATGGGATTCTACCTCTTCACAATAGCTTCTTAATTAGTTCCCCACACACGGTGCTTGCTACTAATCCACAACAGCACCTTCCACCTGGGTGGAAATGCTTGTCATTACCAATCTCTCCTATCTAAAAGAAAAGTTTCGTTCCTCTCGTACGTCAAGATTACCAATTATAAATTATGTAGTGTCTTGTCTCCTAAATGGAATTGCATAAAGCAAAGGATTAATCGAATATACATTTTTCAATTTCTTGACAAAGGGGAGTTGCGGCTAGAATACTTTTTTGCTACTAGTACAAAATGGTTTACATTGAGAATAAATTGCTGCAAAAGCATATATATTATATTATATTATATTATATTATATTATATTATATAGAGAGTAAACTATTTTTGGCACTACAAAATGGTTCAATAAGTTATATTGACCTATGAACTGAAAGAATTTAGTTTTCTTTCAAATGCAAAGCATATATTATTATGATCGATGTTATACTTGTTACATGTGAAAAAAAAATCTTCTCCCCCCTCATGTTCAAATCCTGGCTCCGCCCCTGATTAACTGTAACTAACAAAAAGAAAGCGATCGAGCTCCCGTACCTACTACTCCTTGCCGTCGGCGTTTTTCCTCATCCACCCACCGATCTTGATGTCTGCTTTAAAAATCAAATCGTCCGACGGATCGATTCATGGTCACCGGTTAATTAATTAGTTCATGGAAGCAACAAATATAAACAGATCCGTGCGTGTCCATGGAGGCTAGCTGCCTGAGGATTACCTTTCTGCCTGATCTCGCGAATAAGACGCTCGCCACCAGCCGACCGCGACCATCGAATCGACACCGGTGACGGAATATCTCCCCCACGTCACGCCTCGATCGCCCGAGAGTCACGAAGTCACAAAGTCACGCGCACAACCGCACGCGGTGCTAACCACGATCGTCTCATATTTATAGAGACCTGTCACGCATTTGGAGGGAGGGAGGGCAGCGCTGGCGGGAACAAAGATTTTTCTATCTGCTCCGTCGGTTGCTCGTTGGATTGGGTGGACGGTCAAGATAGATACGCAATACCACAGCGGATCGATGATGTGGCCTCCGTTAACCAAGGCATATGCATCTATGTCATTATTATTACGTGACGATCCAATCCCACTAATTGCGGTGGTTTTCTGGGATGCCTGTTTCCGTTAGTAGGCAAGGATAGTCCCAGAAATTACGGCACCAAATGTCTGGCTTCTCTTTTCTTGGGCCTACTCTGCTCAGATAGGAACTGCCATGCTGATTCCAGGGACTTGCCTCAAATAGCCTTTGAGGTTTTCAGATAGGATTGTCATTACCTCGCCAACTAGTTTTTTCCTTCTTCATCATTACCTTTTTTTTTTTTTGCAGGACCTTCTTCATCATTACCTAGCCAACGAGTACATACTACACTAGGATGTATGTATGTATGTATGTATGTATCTAGCTAGATTTATTTTTGATTCCACCACTGGAATGGCCATGTCGGACATAATACTTCTTTTTCTTCTACAGTTCTTACATGGTTGAACTCCTTTTTTCTTAGCTTTTCAACACAAAAGAAATAACTTGACTCAAGAAGACACATGAAAGGGATCACATCCATGCATGACGGGACGACAAATAATACAGATTGCCATTTTGAATTGTCCAGACAGAATCAAGTTACGGTCTAATATAGAGCAGCATTTGCAAAGTCTCAGCTTGTGAATCCTCTTGCCCAGTCGCAGCTAACCAGCAAGCTAGCAGGGTATCAGATAGGTCCATCATTTCATTACCAATATTATACACTACACGAGTTGGATCTACGTTTCATTCAATACATCTCTGGTAGTATCAAGAGTGCTGCTAGCTATCACGTCCAGTCCACGCAGTACACAGTTCCAACTTTATCTTACAAACATATGCCGGATCATGCAAGCACGGACCCAAGCATAGCCGCCTGATCGGATCAACCAGCAATTTCTCTCTTCGCCCTCCCCTGCACCAGAACCTGCAGATACCAAACAAACAAAGAGGAAATTATCAACATGTTCAACTGTCTCATCGACTGCATCTCTCTATACAAAGAGCACACCACATGATAATCTGCTCAAATACAGGACACTCGTGAATACACATACACATGCTTAACGCACAGATCCTAACCACACAGGCACTCCACGTCGGCTAGCATGATATCCAGCACCGTGACACAAGCACAGACGCATCTACGAAAATTGACATCAACAGAAAAAAACATGATCTCGGTCAAGCTAGCTGATTCACCATTACAAAATACGGTCCTCTATCTTCAGGCTTGGTAGCATAATCATAAGACAAGTACAGCACATTTGTTGTGTCGACCTAAATCACCATTGAACCTTCAAAACTGATGGAATAAATCATAAATGTGACAGCATTATATCATTAAAACCACTCCAACTAGTCTTCACTGATACAAATGACAGCAAGTAACAGTCTCGAAAAAGGTGCCGCCACACTTGTCGTCACGGCGGAGACCATCTAACCGGAATTGCTGCAAAACGGCGGTATACATATAACGATGACGACAGCAGACCTATGCTACGCATGCAGCAACCTAATCCTGAGAGCGCAACTGGGCTACAACACGATTATTAATTATTTCCAACACACTCTTCATTCATTCATAACCCAAGTGTTATCACATAGCACACATGGGGGCCGAATATAAAAGGGGTGAACGAAGAGCTCACCCGAGAGGTTGTAGCCGACGAGTTAGTCCAATACAGTAGCCTACCACCACGCGACTCCAGCAGCAGCAGCAGCTCCCTTGTCCCCTGGTCTTCCAACTTCCAAGTAATGCAGGCTCCAGCTACTAACCTGGCCGTAATTTACTTCTCCTCCTCGTTAACCTTGAACAAGAATAAGACATTGTCAGCTCTAAAGCACATTAGACAAATAAATTTAGTCGATGGTTTCAACTTACCCACACGACACGGCAGCACAAACAAGAATAATTAGGATGCATTCTTGTTTAAGTAAAAAAATCTCTACAAGCTACAACCCAATATTCTAACCCAAGAAGCATTCCTAGGATGTATTATAAGCCTAGACTGGAGCCTACCACCACCCTGGGCAATAACCAAAAAACATATATACAGTATATGCAATGACTAATATAATCACATCAGACAGACCATATACAACTATTGAGCCTTTTGTTCATATAAGAGAGAGGAACTATTTATCCATTTATACAAAAATCTTTGTATTCAAAGGCACAAGTTTTACAATTATAGATACCATAGCTCTTTGGGATCATGTTCAACAGTATATGTGCCAAAAGTAACTGATGCTTGACATCACTGTTCATTTTAGAGTCCACAGCGTGTTGTGCAAAACTAGTACTAGATAACTAGTCCACGAAATATATAGCCATCAGGTTGCTGTCAGCCTGCTACCGTAAATTGGTGAAACCATTTGAGCCAACAACAGAACAAGATGATAGACAAGCATGAGCTATAACAAACTTAACATTCCTTTGGTACAGATTCCAACCCTGCTATTAATGTATCTTATTGGCAATGAATAAGATGACTAAATACACAGGAGAGGAATTCCATCAAAGGGAAGTACCAGATTAAAATGGATTGACTACAACCAAGGAGTGCATAATCACACAAGAAAATCTGAATAACCAATTGATTGTGAGGACCACCATGGGTCAATTGATGTGACATCACAAAGCACAACGGAGCCGGAGAACAGAGCTCACCAGAGGGTTTCAGCCGGGGTGGAACATCACCACAACCGCGGTTGCGGCGAGGTAGTCCAAGCCGGGGGCAAGCCGAGCCTACCACCATGAGCGAAGCGCGTGAGGCCACGGCTAGCCCAGCAGCAACAGCACCGCGAGAGCCCTCACCGGCTCCGGGACGCGGTCGGGAAGATACGAGCAGCAGCTCAAGGAGAGGCACCAGTCTACGGCCGCGCCGACAGCAGGTGTGGGTTCCAGGGGCGCATCATTGACCTGCAAATCACACGCGAGGAGATCAAGTTCAGAGCACGCAATAATGCTCTGAAAAAGGTACAAGCAATCAGTTAAATATAAAGGTAAGGTTTTTTTGTGTTGCTTCAAATGTGCATTGCGGGATCGATTATATCCTTATCAGATTTAAATAAACACCGCATGAATATCTACACGTGCTACAAGCAAGCATATCTACAAACATCAATAACATGAATATTATCATATTAGGAGCCAAGCTATTATTTTAGCTGAACCTCACATGCGATAGTTACACTAACAACCTATTATTGTCTTGTTTGGAAGTTATGTGAACCGGCAACATTTGGGATTACTACAAAGGAACAGATGAGTAATCGCTGTGACCCAATGCTTCCCATCACACAATCGGACAAGAACAGCTATGTGAAAATGGCAACCTCAAACTAAGATTCTATGGAGATAATTGCAGACATGATATACTCCTGAAACACTTTTTGAAAATATATTTTAGTTGAAATTAAGGATGCATTTTATATAACAGTTCTCGGTGCAATTTCACAATTTTATGACATCCATTGAATCACCATAAAAGTGCTGCAAAGAATAAGTTTTTCCCAGGTTTGATCCACCCATTTTATGGGTCCATTTCCATTGGCTTCCACTATCATGGCTGTGTGCACCATTGCGTCAACCAATGCAGAGGAGGCCATGGGAAGCCTCTTCTCTAAATAAGAACATTGCTTCCACTAATTTATCGGCATTCATCATATCAAGGTTGTTATCAATAGGATGGAACGAAAATACAACAAGGGGTTATTATACTCGGCATAACTGAAAATTACTGGAAAACAGATCCCACGTGCAAAAATATGATACAAGCTAGCAATTGAGAGCAAGCAATCCCTAATCCTAAACATCACAGAAGATGATCTAGAACAACACTTGTTAGTATCACCAACATAAACCAAAGCCTAGTCATATCACCAACACTAATCCAACCTGTAAGTCATATGCTGGGTGGCGGAGTACAATACCACGGCTCTCGATTGCTGTGATATCACAGGTAAAGGGAGCGGAGAACAGATGGGAGGAACCGAGGAGCTCACCAAAGACTTGTGGCCGAGGCGGAACGTCACCACCACCGCGGTTGCAGCGAGGTGAAGAGGTAGTCCGAGCCGAGCCTACCACCACGAACGAGGCCACAGCTAGCCCAGAAGCAGCAGCACCGTCTGAGCCCTTGTCGGCAACATCAGCTCGGGGACACGGTCGGCCAGCAGCTCCAGGCTGCGGGGAAGACGCCGGCAGCAGCTCACTGTCTGAGACTACCGCAAGTCTCCGACCGAGCCAACACCAGGGGCGCACCATTGAGCTGCAAAACACACACATGGAGATCAAGGTTCAGAATTCAGAGCAAGCAGGCTTTTTTGTTTCAACAGTCGGATATTGTACGCATCAGATTAAATAAAAGAGACAGATAATACCCGCCGAAGCAATTAGACCACAAAGATCAAGATATCAACTAGTATAACAATAAGACGTATAAGATTAGCAAGCACGCTTCTTATGCTAAACAGACACCTCTCAAGTTTATGCCGAGAAATTCAGTATAACAGCTACAAGGGGTTGAGTTTCAGGTTCAGCAGACATTCTGAATGCGTAATAGCCAAAACCTAATGATCCAATATTCTACCAACTCTTTTGAACCACACAGGTGTGGTATGAGTTGGTAAAATAATGAAATACTCTTGTGATTAAACATTTATCGAAAAAAGAGCATCCAGAAATCCACTTTGATGGAACTTGCAGTATCATTTTTTGAACTACCTCAGATCAGCACTGAAATGAAAAGAGTACTGATGCACATTG
Organism: Poa pratensis; assembly: GCA_947311845.1. Lineage (NCBI taxonomy): Eukaryota > Viridiplantae > Streptophyta > Magnoliopsida > Poales > Poaceae > Poa > Poa pratensis. The sequence goes on along the minus strand of CAMZMU010000100.1, from coordinate 7,759,371 downwards.
AAATGAACACAGTACTACTCATGCAGATTCCAGAACAGGAAAATAAGCCTACAATAGATGAATCACTTCAGTAAGTATGCCTTGGACCTTGAGCTCCTGATGTTGATGAGCTCTTGCACAGCGCCGGTGAGCCTCGGAAGCTAGCAGCTTAAACTCCGGCTCGACATGGACGCTCCCCGCCTCGCCTTCAGATCGTGCACGTAGAGGTCCGCAAGGCTGCAATCAACCTGGCAGAAGAGCAAAACAGATACTAAGACAACAGTAAGGCAGATCATGGATCAATACTATAAAAGGATTGATCATGAAACCATGGGCGAGCCAAGGAAATAATCTTATGCTAAACAAGAATCTACAACAGCAGGTCCAAACTAAAGTATCAACGGCTCAAATAATATTGATGCCAATGGTATTGCGATTGAAATCTACACAAATAATATTGATACAACTCGTCCTAAAAAAATAAAACTTGGGTCTACCAGTATACACAACAAAACATAAAACCAGGTGCTGCTCCTTTCTACTGTGCCTCATTTTCTTTCCAATCAGATTCATGCTACAAACTAATTAACCCAAGGCAGACACTAAGCTACAGACAGCCAGTATTCATCGAAAGGCGATGATTAGCAAATTTTGATTTAGTCAACAGATATAGGCAACAGCAGAAAGCTAGTTAGCAAATCATAGGCAGCGACATTGATATTTAGTCAAAAGGAAACTTATTTAACTTTGGGTATTAGCTTTCATGTATTTTGGCCGTTCAAATCAAGTGTCGCGGATTTAGTACAAAGTTGTACCAAATCTGCGACACTTAATATGGAACGTAGGGAGTATTAATCGAGCTAATTCCATGTTTCTTCCAAAATGCTAAACATATAGGCCTGGTTGATCAACGTTGAGCATTCAAGTTGTTAAAACGTCACCATTCAGTCAACACCGATGAGTCCAACCTTTAGCATCCAGTGAACATGTTCCTCACAAACACAAACAGGCTTACACAATCCAAAGCTGCAACCTACTACAAATAATTTGAAGCGTCGCCAACTGCAAGAACACAAGAAAACTCAACCCTAGCCTATTCCTCGAATTGTACAAGAACACGATGCACACATCACCATCTGCATGCAGCAACCATACGAAACCACCAGGGCTGAAGAGAGTGAGATTACCTCGATACCGTACTGGCCGGTAAGTTCTGACTGTCCACGAGGATGCGGACGGCCGCGGCGAAAGCCAGAAGTGTTCTATGGGCTCGAGGAAGTCCTGGTTGTCCACGGCTGACCAGCAGGGCACCGACGCTAGTGGCGACATCAGCAGGCACGTGGCCGCCGGCGAAGGAGTCAATCTGCTGTGAACCTGGAAGACGAGGTGAGGGCGCCACACCAGAACCAAGGGTCGAGCAGAAGGATCTCCTGCCAGTACAAGGAATAGTGATCTCAGCAGCAACACATAAACATAAGGGACAAGCATATGATATCTGCTCATGTAATAAAGTGATTCCACGGGATTTAATACACAGCACAACTTCCACCCCTAGGTCCAATCCAATCAGCTGTATACTCGGTTCAGAATGGGGATCAAGAAGCTACCTTTGGAAGGGGTCGAGCTCCTGCACGGCGGCGTCGAGGTCGCTTGGGGGAGAGCTCCTGCACGACGTGGACATCCGTTGCTCATGTCGCCCTGGTGGCTGGAGCATCCTCGCCAGCATGGAGACAGCCGAACCTCACCCCGTCAGCCTAGCGCCACCGGTAGCGACGCCATCGTCTCTGTCAGACCCCCCTCTGCACGCATCCAAGAGTCCATCATGGTTATTAAGAGATTCAGACTTCAGAGAAACATCTTATCAACAAAAACACTTGATGTAGGACTTATACCTGCTCAGTGAAGACAGGTAGCAGCAACCTTGAGTCATCAGCTAGGCCAGGGCAGGGCTGAAGGACGCACCCGAGAATGCCAATATTAGCACGGTGTGGGTCCCAGAGCCACGGCTTGTTGGCCGACTCTGCGTGGTCCAGCTGGTCACCGTGAAACATCACCACCACCCCTGCCGTGCCACCGCCAAACCTTCAGCACAGACCTTATTTCATTAATCCTCTTTCCTCTTTCGGTCCATGCCAAGGAAGGAGCAAAGTTAGTATCATGCCATTGATTAAAAGAAAACATAACATCGGCAATGGCAGTGTCACGTAACGGAGAAGTAATATACACTCCACAACAAATGAATATAACAATCAAAATATTGCTAATCACCACATTTCTTTGCAACGCAAAAGCACCACTACATGTTTGAAACATATGAATTACATGTGAGAACTATATTAGAGTGGCGACAAGATTCAGAGCTAGCATGATATTAGTTCTCCAGTATTCCCATGTAAAGAACACACAACAAATGGCTCAACCCAGGCACAAGTTCTTCTCACGCTAGTGCTCTAACCTGAAGCCAACACAGGCAGAAGTGCAGCAGCAGAAACCCTCCGTTTCTGGAAACAAGGGTCCCAGGTTTGCATCAGCTAGCAGGCAGTGAAATCAGCTGCTGCACGGGATCTCCTGCCGGTACAAGGAATACTGATCTCAGCAGCAAAACATAAACAGCAGAGCACCGGCATCTGATATCTGCTCGCCCATGTACTGAAGCGATTCCACTGGATTCAATACACGGCACAATCTCCACCCCAATCAGCTCACGTACTACCAAACTTCCGACTAGAACCAAATCATGTGTGTACTAGGTTCAGGATGGGGATCAAGATGCTACCTTTGGAAGGGGTCAAGCCCCTGCACGGCGGCGTCGAGGCCGACGTGGACGCGCAGGAACCAGCCTCCGTTGCTAACGTCGCCGCCGTCGGGTCCTGATGGACGGAGCCTCCTCTCCGGCATGGCGACAGCCGAACCTCACCCCGTCGGCCTAGCGCGCGACGCGGACCGGCGAGCTCGACGGAGGCCCACGCACCGTCCAAGCGATGCACGCGCGCGCCGGCCAGCGTGCCAGCCGCGCCGCCTCTCTCGTCGGCGAAGCTAGGGAGGGGCCGGTCGATCTGCTCGGGAGCGGCTTGGGGCGCAAGGGGAGATGCGCCGCCGGTGGAGGAACTCTGCTTCTGAGGTGGTGGCGGCGGTGGTTAGAGAGACAATGAGAATGGAGGATTAATTAACCCTAAACGACCCTAAATAATCCATTCCTGGTGGGCTGCTTCGGCCCAAATAATCTCACAGCCAAGTTTTCCGATTAATAGTAATTCAAAAAAATGGTGGTGAATACTTTTCCCTCCAAAATACAAAAAGACCTTCGAAACGCTCAGGAAATATTCTTAACAATTTTCCTAGAACCGTTCAAACATTTTTTTTCACCGTTTATTAAGTATCAACTTAACCAGAAAAACTTAATCCCAAATTTTCATTTCCGACTAATCCCAAGTATCAACTAATCCCAATTTTTTATTTTTTATTTGCATCCTATAAACCGGGATGGAGGGAATACCAAAGATCTTAACTACAACTAAGGTAAAGTTAACCAAATTAGACTGAGATGCAGGAAATCACGGAGTGACCCAAGCGAGAGATCTTAATTACAAATGTCAACCCAGAAAGCTTGTGGCTCATCCCATGTGCAAGAAATCGCAAAGCGACACGTGACGAGTCACGACTCACACATCTGGGGTATGCCTTGCCACTAGCTTGCGACCGGACACCGAGTTCGGCCTCAGTGGTGGGCGTAATGTGTTCCTCGTGATCATTTCATGTGTGTAGTTCCATTGATGATGCTCATGTTGGTTTTCACATGTAATGTTTAGCTTGATACTAGCGCGCCATCGTGGTAACTCGTTGCCCGCCGAAGGATATTGGTGATGCCAGCCTCCCTCGCCGGTATAGGCCGAGATAATGAATCTGAAAGCATTTATAACCACCGCACCGAATATCACCCCACAATCCCATACAAAACTTACTCAACTCGACCAACCCATCTAACAAAAATTAAGGTGAGGTTTAGTTGTTAGATAACCAAGACACGTCATCCTTCGTGGATTTGTTGAGGCGGGCTCAAAAAATGATGTTTGAGAATATTTTCCCACCTTTCCAGAGCGTTTTCGAATGTCCATTTCAAATACTTTCATCTTCCCGGTGGTCAAAAAACATGGATAATTTTATGCATGTTAAGAAATTTTTATATTATGCTACAAACGAGGTAGTACATATTAAGTTCCATGTTCTGGGGTCATCGGATTTGTTCGCCAACGAGGAAAAACACCATAACAAAGATTTTTCGCGACCTCTCTATAACCATGTATCGGGGCTCACTGGACATGAAAATCATGTCAGGACCCCAAAATATTATGCTACAACCTTTTTGGGACGTTCAAGAATGGCCCATCTCGGATGTCTTCATATCCCGGTTGTCCAAAAAATTGGAATGTTTGTTGCATGTTAAAAAGTTGGTACTGAATGCTTACAACCTGTTAATGCATATTGTGTTCAATGTGTAATGAACATATTTGTTTGCCAAGAGGGGAAAACAACACGTGTTTTGCTACACCTTCTTGCATGCTCTAACTCGTATCAAATTGCCTCGGTCGCAAAATATTCCAAAAAGTCATTTCAGACTAACTCCTTGAGAATGTTCCAAGGCCTCTGAAATCGCCCTTGAAATTGGTCTGGGGGTTTTGGCTCGTGTCAACAGGGTGGCGTGACATCTTCCCCGGCCCCGTCTTTGCTCTTGTGCACAAGTCCTGCCACAGCCCGCTCTTCGTACGTCAACACTCCTTCCAAAAAGGAGAACGTACACATCGTAGGCCAGGACGTGCAACGCATGGGCATGGATGCAAAAATCGTCGTGAGTGTCTTTCAGTGGCATCGGGAGCTACACGAGGCTGAATCACCACATCCGCGTCAACGGTGCTTCACCACGGAGGTGCTTGTGACTTGTGAGTACTATACGAGGAGTTATGGACTCGTACATATACATGTACTCCCTCCGTTTTTTAATATAAGATGTTTTAGGTTGTACACATGTTATCCATATCCACACTAAAATGTGTGAACACACACACAAAAATGTGTCCACATACATTTGCGTGCATGTGCATGTGGACAAAAGCTAAAACATCTTATACTCCCTCCGATCCATATTAGTGGGCATAGCTTTGTCTAAATTAATATGTATCTAGTTAAGTATTTAGACTAGATACATGTGTATCTAGACAAAGTTGTGCCCACTAATATGGATCGGAGGGAGTATTAAAAAACGGAGGGAGTAGTTATTATTTATGTGCTGAAAATATGTACGTGTCAATCAAACTCGATGAACTTCGCTTATATATATTTGACAAATTATGCGCGGTGATTTTGCATCAGATGAGACTTGACGTGTACGTACGGTGGGATCCCAGTCAAGGCAAACGTACACTTGGCTAGTATTTTTTTAGAAGGCAGCAATCACGTGGATAGTATACACTCGGCAAAGGTTACCAGCTCAGCGAAGGCGACGGTCTTGACGACGACCGGCACTCGGCGAAAGCGTCGCCAACGCGACCGACGGCACTCGGCAAAGGTTTCGCCGAGATGCCAAAAAAAAACACTCGGCAAAGAGGTTTTGCCGAGCGGACCTCTTGGGGACACGTGTCTGCACGTGAGGCGTTAGCTCTTTGCCGAGACAGTGCACCGACACTCGGTAAAGATTTGTGGACATCAACATCTTTTGTTTGCCGAGTAGGCGAGAAAACACTCGGCGAAGAATTCAACGGGTACCCCGACAAAAGGCACTCGGCAAAGAATCTTCGACGACGTATTTTTCGCCGAGTGCCATCCATCGAGTTGCTGTCTCGGCGAAGCATTTGCCGAGTTGGATTCTTGCCTTCGCCGAGTGTCTTTCCCACCCAGCGGAGACGTCGATTCCAGTAGTGGGAACGTTCCAACGTCTGAGAAAATCGCCCTTGAGGTCGAGGCTAAACGACCTCGTCCGCGTCAACGGTGCTTCCTGACGGAGGTGCTTGCGACATGTGCTCACACGTGGATCGTAGCTAAGCACGACACGTTTCACTATGCTCTACGCGGGCTACTACAGTGTCTTGGGTTTACGCGGACTGCCCAACGCGACCGTGGAGTACTATAGTAGAATTGTGTTGGCCGATCCACTCGTACATCTATATAGTTAACATTATGTGCTGAAAATATGTAAGTACGTGTCAATAAAACTGGATGAACTTAGGTTATATTTGGCAAAGCATACGCGGTGATTTTGCATTAGACGATAGACGTATACGAACGGTGGGACCTTAAGGCAAACAATTGGCTAGTAAAAAAAGATAAACACTTGGCTCCTCATGCATTCACGTGGATAACATGCATGCAGCTGTAGTGTTATACGGATAAAACCCATCGCCCCGGTCCGGCCTCCATTTCCGTCCAGCAAAACACGCAGCACTAGTAGTGTAGTGCTATAGGCCGGTTTCTCCCCGCACCTGGCCTCTTCTTTTCCTCCCCAATTTGTCCAGGATGGAACGGGTTCGCCGCGGAGATCAACTCCAACAAGTCCATTTGGGAGGCTGGCCGGCAACTATGGCAGTACGGCTACGGCAAGAAAGGCGCCGATGCTGTGTACGCCAAGACCGAGAGCTGCGGCGACAACAACCACGGCGTGGGGGTGGCGAAGAAGAGGTTCAGGACGCTGCGGGCGACCAGGAAAACATATCAGAATGCACGAGAGCCACCTAGCTAGCATATGCCCCCATCCCTAACTTTCTTCTTCGCCTCCCTCGGCTCTACCGCATCCGTGTCGACCACGCCCTCCGGCTCAGTCTTGGACGACGTTGTCATGGATGCATGATGGGCTGCATCATCGCCGACTCCAGGAGAGATCCCGTCGAGCTCGTCATCTCTAACTCCCGGCAACTTCCGGCTCTCGACAATGTCGCCAGCATTGCCTACTTTTTTCATCGGTTTGTGGGACCACGAATAGATACTGTGATGTTGATCGACACCATGGTCAACGTGGTCCTAGTAACGTTGTGCTCCGTTACCACCACCTTGCAAACATTGGCGGCTATGCGGAAAGAAATACTTCGTCCTCTTCCGGAGCTATAGGAAGCTCGGGCTGATTAGGTGTAGCAGTCCTCTCCCGAGTAAATTAAGTGATTCATAAGAGAGCATATGTCATCACAGTTGTGAGGAAGAGCATTTGTCGTAGGTGGATAAGCAGTGGCAAAAGACCCCACGTAGGGGGTGCGGTGGACGATGTCGGTGGGGAGACCCAGGAAGGCGTCATCACGGAGGGCGAGACGCAGGAGCACCGATGGCATCGAAGTGATGCCTGTGCACCGCGGGTAACAGACACATGTAGGAGGATGAGGCCTAGGCCCAACAGCTCCGGCGGCGGTGTCTCACTCGACAAATTTCACTCAACTAAGGCAACCCTTGGATGTGGTCTTAGATCGTCGTGTATACTCAATCGTTTAGTCGTTTTCTCTCTAGTTTTTACGGGTCGTACCACATTTTTATATTGGCAGGGTTTTCCCTCCCATTTCTCGCTACCTGTGATTATATAAGTATGTGTTATCTACTATGTAAGATAAAAAAATAACTATTTTTGTTAAAATACCATTTATTTTGTTAAGTTTGAAAAAATAATTATAATAAAAAATCACATTGAACATGATCAAAGTGAGGCCTAAATTGGTGGGGTCTTTGCCTTGGTTCACTGACCTAAATCTGGCGATACTTTGTTTCCTAATAAGCAAAAGGATGAGTTAGAAGTAGATATCACCTTCGTGCCATTTCTGTCGCGTGATTAATAGTGTCCTTAAGTTAGGATATAGCTACTATTTACCTATAATTGATGTTTCGTTTCCTTATCCCGCACTACTATTTTATGCTATGATATATTTAATACCTGTCATTTCATGTGTCTTTTTTTGCGGCATGATATTTTTTATGATAGAAGTTAGAACTCCGCGTGTTGAAGATTTCCCCATCAATGTGTGTACGACAGATATAGGTAAATAGTGTATGTGATACCGGGTGATAGAGTGAGGTCAATGTGGGGCCGGATGACCGAGTTAGGGTTATATGGGATCGGACGATCGAGAGAGTTGTATATGGTTTGGCTGAGTAGGAGATTTTGCATGGCCTATAGAAGTGTACGTGGGACTGTGTGACTTTGAGAGGTGCATCTACTCGCGGATGACCGAGAGGTTTGTATGTGGCATTGTATGAACGAGATATGTGTATGTGGGTCCAAACAACTGAGAGAGGTGTGTATGACGACCACAAGAGAGATGCACACATGCCGAGATGGCCGAGAGAGGTACATGCATGAACATTGATCGAGAGAATAGCATCTGGTGTCGCATGACTGGGAGTGGCGTATGTGTTTCTGGACGACCGACAGGTGTATGTGGCTTTTGACGTTTGAGAGATGTGTATGCGGGACCGGATGATCAACTCGGGGTTGTCGATGCTTTTCTTCCCCCCTTTTCTCGGTCTTTAGTAATTTTGCTTCAATAGTTTAGTTGTTGCATATTCTTTGATGCTTCTAAAAGTGAAATGAAAATAAATACAAATAGTGTACCGTGACGTTCGCACTAGCATAGAATAAAAGACGAAAACGAAAATGATTTAGGTTCGTATATATGTGATAATAATATCGTTGGGAGCACCCAAGTGTATGTTTGGTGGCTTATGGAGAGTATCATGCTCCTGCTATTCTCGGTATGGTTCCTCTCTGCACATAGGGATGCCGGAAGGGGCAACTCCTTTGTGTTTAGAAGTGAAGTGCAGACTGTTACATGGACCTTGGGTCCAATGCATGAATGAGAAGTGAAGGGCAGAGGCAGCGCACTGTCCCGCTCTTGTCGTTTCTTTGTTGTCGACGCTGGCGTTAGCCAAGATTTAAAACGCAAGAAGCCCGTGGATGACGAGGGGAACCGTGTGGGCTTCAAGAGAGCTGAGAAGATGATGGGGGCATCCAGCATGTGGATGGACAATTAGGACCTGGGTGAGTCCAGTTACATTTATATGCGTTCTGTTTCATAACATGACCGTGTTGACCGAGTTAACGTGGATAAATGCAGGCCATCCCACTGGGAGTGCCGGAGCTGACACTTGTATCGCTTGTGGACCTGGAGCTTTATTGCCGGATGACCCTTGCTTGCTCTCAGGGTCTGGGTCTAGTGATGATTCGTCCTTGCATCTAGAGGTTTGTTGCTGCCGAAAGAAATCCATACTGCAGTCAATGATGTTGAGGATTCTTGCTTTGAGAAACTAAAATTCGTTGTTTTCTAATGTATAGGTATGCAGAAGCCTTGGCCTAGACTGCATCGTACCAGAGAAGTTACTTAGGGTAAAAAGTCACCAACCAGAGAAGTAACGATGCATCGAACAGTAGGTTCGGCTTATAAAGTCTCTTGCCATTTATTCTATATGATGTAAACAATCTACATGCCCACCAAGTTTTACTGGAACACTTTCGAGTCATCACATGGTAGTAGTATATGAAGCTCTGCTGACTCATAGTTGTCACTTATTGAATATTCTTTGTGCCCTGGCCTAGCCTAGTAAATACTGTCTTATGTGTCAAGTAATAGTTTCTAGTGCTCTCGAGGTGAACCTTTCTTGGCCTGTTGTCGTGCAGGTAATGGATGGACGAGTTGAGCTTCTTATGCAACCAGTGGTAGTTGGCTCTGATGCCACAACAGCAGGTTGTTGTGGCGCTGGTGAAGGGTATAATTGTGGCCAGGAGGGAGGGAGGCATGCATCATTCTTGAACTGATGTAGTATTGCGGTTTAGATTTCAGCCGCAGAAAGATTGACATGCATGTGTTGTGTAGGTTCAGGTCTGCTTGCTTGGGGTAACCATGCATGTTGTCCTCCATTGTGTGCCTTTTTATATTGTGAGATGTAAATCCTGAATGAATGTCAAACAGGACCGAATGGATATTTTCCTGGCTGGGGTGGAGATTGTAATACTCCATGTATATCACAAGTTATAATGATTGTTTCGCCTGTGAGCATAACAACGTGTGTTTATCTTGTTTGATTGAACTTGTGAGCTGAATCCTATATATTTAGTCACAGGACACGTGCTTTTTATTTATTTTCTTGTCATTATCAGTATTTGATGAGTGATACAAAATTCCGAGAAGCGTGAAAGGTTATGCCAATTTTTGTTTGTTTGGAAAACAACCTTTACGACAGTGTTCATCCGAGTGACTCACTGAGCGATGCTTCAATCAACGAGCGACGACATTGTATACTATAGTGTGTTGCGTCTGGCGAGTCTCATGCTCTACATCGCTCAAAAACCAACCGAGAGAGATACAGGGAGTTCAGCTGGCAAAGCCTCTAGCCAAAGCTGTTTTGGTTCTTGCCCCAAATGCCGCAGATGGTTGAAATTCAAAATCGCCAATCTTTCCTTGAATAAGTCCAGAATGAAACCGGTATTTTGTTGTGGGCACCATATGAAAAGAGTAATGTTAATACGTTTACTTGAAGAACAAAGTACAGATAAATGTATACAATTCATCGATGTATCCCTAAAAATCGGATACAGTCCATGCATGCTAATAAATAGTTAGGGAAACTAATCAAGGCCGGATCGTAGGCTCTCAGATACCTTAGCAGTCAACCCGAACCACGATGACCGGAACTTGGCTGCTGCTCCTGAGATACCTCATCAAAATTAAAAAAAGAAGTAACTATCTAGGGACACTAATCACGGCACGATTGTAGGTGGGCGGAAAATCCTGTTTTTAATTCGAGGTAAGTACGCGAGTATCTGATTTGATTTTTCTCCGTTGGCAACCCTCAACTATAGCGAAACAAAGAGAGGAGAGAAGCAAAACTTAGATTAGATCTATGGAATCTTTAGAAACTATATAATCGCTAGGATCATGGGAAAAGATGATAGCTGTTTAAAAAAAAAAAAAGGAAAAGTGTGGATCCTGTGTCCCGCAAGCAACGTGATTGAATTGATAGCAGCCTCCTCCTCAATTCCCGTTGCGCTTCGTTTTCAGGCGCGTGCTCTGCTCCCATGCATATTTTACTCCCTCAACTATATCAAAAACAAAGAGGTCAGGAGAGAACGGAAATGGAGACTTTTCCCGCCCTCCCTTATTTTCTCCCGCGAACAGAAATGGAGACTTTTCCCGCCCTCCCTTATTTTCTCCCGCCCTATCGTTTCCCAAAATTCAAACCCTTTTTCAACTCGTCCGGCCCTATAAATATTAGGGCATTGCTACTAGCCGCGTGCGGTTGCGCGTGTGACTTGGCGACTTGGGCGAGCTTGGCGCGAGGCGGTGGCGGTGGCGGTGGGGCTATCAGTCTCGTCGGGTCAATCTCCGTCCGACCGCGATCAGGCTCAATCTCCCTTCAGTCCGTTCGTCTGGCCGCGCGTGATCTTGTGCCGCGCGCCGATGGATCGGATCATGCCGCAGCAGCAGGTTAGTTACGGATGGATGGATGGATCTAGTGTCTTCTTTCTTTCATCCATTCTTTTCAGATTTACTGAATCGTCCAACATGCGTGATGCAACTTGTGTTTCATAGAGTGGCTTGTTTTTTTTGTGTTGGGTTAGAAGAGATTACTTACAAACGATGTTTGGTTGACACAAGTCGAAGAGAATACGATCGCAAAAGGGCAATCTGGATCCGTGTTTCATGTGACATCAGGCAGGCGTAGGAAATTAGCTAGGTCTTGGCCGACGATATGAGGCAACCAAGATCGACCTCACCCCACGCGCCCGCACGGAAATTAATTAACAGCGTCCTTTTTTTTTTCTCGCGCGCGTGGAGATTTTTTGGCAAATCGATGGATGCACCTATATTTTCCGATCGGTCCATTCAGCCACGATTGACCAGGGGTTTGGGGCGATCAGTTTTGCAGTGCGCGCGGGAAGCGAAGGGAAACGCGATCACTTCGCGAAGGGAAAAGCCCCCAAGTGGGGCTCGAGCTCGTGGGGACACGCTTCTTGTGGGCCCTGAGGAAGCAGCTGGGTACAGGAGGATAATACCTCAAGCTTAGTTGCTTACAAAAGGTACCCATCGAGCTAGGTTGTGCACTAGTATAAATACACAACTCACGGCGGAGAGAACATCTCATCCATCAGTACAGATCCATTCACACACACACACACACTTGCTTGATTTTTGTAAGCCTTAGAGATGGAGTACTTGCCAAAGCTAGCTGTGCTGCTCATAGCACTCTCGTCGGCAATGATCGTTACCGGCCAGAACACGGCGCAGGACGTGGTGGATGCCCACAACGCCGCGCGCACCCTTGTGGGCGTTGGACCGGTGTCGTGGAACGCCACGGTGGAAGCGTGGGCGGAGATGTACGTGGAGAAGTTCCGTGCCGACTGCAAGCGTGGGCGGAGATGTACGTGGCGAAGTTCCGTGCCGAGCGGGAGGATGAGGAGTGCTGGAGAAGAAAGAAGAGTTGTGACGCCACATGCTAGAGAGGACCATCATGCGTCCAGGAAAGATGATAAGGATGTATCCCAGTACCTAGATTTAGGACTTCTATATTTTTTCGGAGCAAGGACCCTGATAACAGTGAAATAGATGAAATGAAAATTGTTGTTATGTAAAAAATCAGGACAGAAACATTTATTTACTACTATAATTTTCAATTGGAAATAATTTTGATATAATCTTGTGTTCCCCTTGAACGATTTCAGAACTAAAATGGATTTTATTTTAGGGAGACACATGCTCCCAATGCTTTTATTACTCCAGATACATTTTTATCAAAATTATAATTCATATTAGCTACTGCAATTTACACTACAACGACCAAATCACGGGCACCCGTTTAATTATTGATAGTAACCTACCGACTTATCAGGTAGTAAGCGGACATTAACATAAATGTTGTATCAGTATCTGCATTATGTTCTACCCCCAAATAAAATTATATATGTCTGGAATCTATTAATGTTCCCAACCGAGATAACTACTCGTACTAAGTGTATATGAATGGAGAAGATGAATTTCAGAATCTTGATTATTTCAACCTTCATATGGAAAAGAAAAGTATATATTAGTTGGCAATAACAATAAAACATGTCTAGAAAGGGATGCATCCCTTTTTATACATGCGTTGTAGATATTTTGTATTTGTATATACTTGTATTTTTTTGTACAAAGGAAGTGAACCAGAGATCTTGGATTACATCGTATCCTTCCACACACACACACGTGGTTCTCATGCCTAGCTAGATGGGAACATCACTATATCAACAGTAACTAAGAAAACTATTCATACAATTATCTCTTGTACATGTGGGCGCGACATTTATGATCAAGCCTTAGTGTGAGGTGTCTTATTGATGGCAACTTAGGACCGAGTGGTTGAGAGGTCATTTTTTCTCATTAAGGCTAAAGTTGACAGAACGTAACCCACCAATTCCTAGCAAATCCGGATCATCATAAGATATTTTTTATTAAATATTATTTATGCGTCGAGGGTATTTATTTTCTATAGATAATTAGTTGTCAATAAAATCTCACTCTTAGCCACGACGTAGTCGTAGCATATTCTTGCCTGATTCCATAAGTTGTTAGGCCTTAGCGCCATGAAGATCATTTGTAGAAATAACTGGTTGTGTGCATCTTCTTGCATCAGTGCAAGACGCGAAGTGCATCCGCTTTGAGAATAAATTGAACTCTTCAAGATCGTGCCCATTATTTATATGCTAGTTTATCAACGACAAAAGGTAATTGATGGTACCGTAGACGGCATGCCTCCCTATGAAGACCGTTATCTTGATTAATTTGTAACTTCTCACGTGTACATGGAATATCACCTTTTTAATACACATGTCTTTGTTATCGTAATAGCATATATACATGTTTTCGGTATGGAAAAGCTGAATCAGGCTGAATTTTATCTACTCATGTCATCCATGGATGGGGCTACTAACTAGCTGTTTTAGAACAAGATTGGAAAAAACAAGTTCAGAAAAGATGTGCAAGGATTGTGTCAGCAAGAGTGGCGCCAGCCATAGAGGTCCAATGCTATTATAGCATAAAAAGGGACAAATTTGAAATAACTGTATAAAAATGTCAAATTGAATTTTGCATATATACAACCACAATGCTTTTAGAACCTCTTATCGATGAAACCTTGTGGGAGCGAGCGATGGATGTTCTATTACCGCAGATAAATAATGCTTCTGCTTCATGGGGGCACATACATCATAAGTATATAGGGGCGGCGATTAGAGAATTGTAAACCATGTTTCCTGAAAATAAGGCCTATAATTTATTTCCAAGGTCAAACAATGTAAAATGTGATCAAGTTTTGAAGTAAAAACATTTCACATAGGTATACCAACTAAATATCATGAGATACACCATGACATATTTATCTTTTCATATGATATCTATATAGTTGCTGTCGACAACTTTTGAATAACAAACTTGACATTTGTTTACTTTGAGAAAAATATATAAGTCCTCTTCTCAGGATCACAAGGAGTTTCACAGAAGGAAGATGAGGTTTACAGGCTCTGTGCCGCTGGATTGATTGCGGAGTTTGTTAAGACTTGTTAAAGGCATCAAAAGGTGTGAGAGCATAGGAGACTAGGGAGAGAACCCCATTTTGCACGCGGATATTTAGCAACATAATACCAAGCCTCTGCTATTGACGCGCACTATTTTTGGGTAAAAAAAGCTCCGATGAGCCCGATTCTATATAGTTCGTTACGTTGTGGATTGACAACATAATACCAATTATTTGTCGAAGCACATATGTGCGTAGTTAGATCGTGTTTTATAGGCCATCATCACTCTCAATCCATCTGCGTATCTTCTACAGTATAATTTATTTTATTCGAGCACCGCGGAAACGGAACGGTTTACACAAGGAAAGATTAATTATGCCATGCGATTAAGCAACCCTGCCACCGGGAAACCACAAGACTTACAATTACAAACATTGAAGCACAAATATATGGCAATACATTATAGCCCGTGGATTTCCGGTGGATAATATACATTACATAATGTAAGAACTAAGCTGATGTACTGCTGCTGAATGACCCATCATTTTCATCCGTTGCCACCTGCAATCCTACCTTGTTTCCATCCATGAGACGCGTGTTGGGCCCTTGATCCCCCAAGATGGGAAGCATGATGACTTGATGAGAGGGTGCCCAAACAGAAGCCCTTCGATATAAGCGAGTTCCGGCCACATTTTGTCAAGAAGCCGCCCACGGCGCCATGGGCCACTATGCTCATCTGAGGAACCCACCCGTGGTGACCAGGCCGGCCATGGCTATGGGTGCAATCTTGGAAACTAGGAGGAAGAAGTACTATGTCCTCTCCTGTATCTGGTGGCTTTCCTCAGTGCCCACATGAAGCGTGTCCCCGCGAGCTCGAGCCCTAGAGCAATCTGGTGGATTTGCTCCACGCGCAGAGGCACCTCGCTCCCCAGCGCGATGATACGTCTCAAACGTATCTATAATTTTTGGTTGTTTCATCCTAGTTATATATCATTGCCACATGCTTTTATAATATTTTTATATCATTTTGGCATATTTTCTGGAACTAACCTATTAACAAGATGCTCAGTGCCAGTTCCTGTTTTCTGTTGTCCTTTTGTTTTAGAAAAGCTAGTCGGGGAATTTTCTCAGAATCAACTGATAATTTACATGAATTATTTTTACATGGAAACAAAGACTGCACCAGGAGGGGACCTGCAGGGGGCCCCAGACGCCACCCAGGCGCGGTCCAGGGGTGGACCACGGCTGGGCCCCACCTGGGCGCCTCGAGAAGCTTCCCGCGCCGCTCTTTCGCCTATAAATTCACTTCCTCCCGAAAACACTCAGTACCCGATCAGAAATCCAGAAATACGTCTGAGGCTGCCGCCGTCGCCAACCCTAGATTGGGAGGGTTCTGTAGCTCTTCCCGGCACCCTATCGATGTGGTAGCTCCTTGCCTCTGTGACAATGTCGCAAGCTGACCAGTCCCCATCGATGACAACGGCGGAGCTGGAGGCTGCGATCGTAGCGCTCCCTTCGCCTGCTCGACGATGGACCTCCGCCCCATGCAATTGGGACGACCTCGATGCACACGTATCCTCCCTCCACGCCTCCGTCACGCTCCGTTTCTGCCAGCTGCAGCCTGCAAGCCCTGTAGGTTCCCTGCCCCACCATATGCGTCTCCGCACCGGCAACCATCCGTGACAGCAATTCCATCGAGGAGGACGAGAGTGTGTCTCCGCTTGAAGAGAAGAAAGACAACGAGAACGAGGTGGAGAAAGAATGAAAGATATGGATGCGAGAAATTGAGAATCTTGATTAGTGGCGGCAGTAGCCATTAATTGCCGTTAGTCCTCATGGTCCAGGAAGGTGGCGCCTTACTCTCATTCTCCGGCGAGCAGCAGACTAAGTCGGCTGCTTGGCCTGTTGGCCAGGCTCGACGGCCACACCTGCGCTGGACGACAGAGAAGGATTTGGCCGGGAGGCGCATGATCCTCGGGCCCGAGGTTCACTGGAGTTCAGTGGGATGTACGTACACCGCGGCTATCGATAGCTGTGCGGAAAATAACAAATTTGAACTTGTGCAGCTCGGCGGAAAAATCATATGCCGGTGATTACCATGCATGTGCTTATTGGGTAAGGTGAAATAGGAAGATCAGACCATCTTACATATGTTAAGGACTTTTTAGTTAATTTAGAAATGTTCATGATTCATGTGCTCGTTGGGACCACGGCTGGGCCCCACCTGGGCGCCTCGTGAAGCTTCCTGCGCCGCTCTTTCGCCTATAAATTCACTTCCTCCCAAAAACCCTCAGTACCGGATCAGAAATCCAGAAATACGCCCGAGGCCGCAGCCGTCGCCAACCCTAGATCGGGAGGGTCCTGCAGCTCTTCCCGGCACCCTACCGGAGGGGGAGATCGTCACCGGAGGCATCTACACCACCATGCTTGCCTCCGGAGTGATGCATGAGTAGTCCACCACGGGACTACAGGTCCATGGCAATAGCTAGATGGTTGTCTCTCCTCCTTGTACTCCATTGTTTAGATCTTGTGAGCTGCCTAACATGATTTTGCATGCTCTCTGATGCTTGTGTATGTTTTGGCCAAGTAATTACTAGTGTCTTCAGATGGAGTATTTATGCTAGATAGTAGGTACATGCTTCTCTTGTCTGAGCTTGAGTTGACAAAAACGATTAAGGATTGAGATGTGCTGTTGCTACTTGGGATAAAACATCGGTGTATATTGCTATATGTTGTAACCTTTACTTACATTACGCACCATGCTTATTGCAATTATTTGTTGCTTGCAACATAATACTTTCGGGTGACATGCTGGATAGCGATCCTGGAGTGGATTATTAGTCATAGATGCAGTTGGATAACGGTCTATGTATTTTGACGTAATGTCCATATTAAATGAAACGGTAAACTTTGTGTCATGTTAGTATTGTTATGCGCCCATGCTTTGTCAATTGCCCAGCTGTAATTTGTTTGCCCAACATGTTTATCTTTCAGAGAGACACCACTAGTGAACTGTGGACCCCGGTTCTATTTTCCTATATTGCTTACAACCGTGTTCAATACTGTTCCTAGTCATTTGCTCGATGGTCATTTTTTTCTCATATTATTTCACACACATACATTTAATTCTTTGTGTTCAGCAAGGCAAAGAGATTGACAACATCTCTGTTTCGTTGGGGCAAATTAGTTTGTTTGTGACTGTTTGCAGGTCCAAGTTAACCTCCTAGCGCCAGGGGAGGGAGACACCTTGTTAGAGCCTTCTCCAAGTCCTACTGGATTGATAACTTTGGTTTTGTAATTAAGGGAAAATTGCTGCTACGCTACATCATACCTTTCTCTTGGGGTTCCCAGCGAACGTCTGATCCACGCCATCACGCGACGTACACCACTGACTTGGGCGGTTGCGCGTCCAGTCATCGCATGACGGCGGAGGTGTGCTCCTTGTCCTTTGTGCGTCGACCTCCGTCGGGTGATGGTGGTAGGAGGCCGAGGGGGGTGACTGGCTTGCCGAAGATCGCCGCCAGATGTTGCCAGGGCTCGGGCTCCCACTCGGAACAGCTGTGAATGACCGCGAGTGTGCTTCACTGCTGTGTCAAGGAGCAACGTTGGGCACGTGAGATACCCGATGCGCCTAAGTTGGTGAAGAACCGTGACCCCTCCCGCTCGTAACGGAGCATGGACGCCGAAGCAGTAGCAACCATCATAGCAGCGGTAGGGAGAAGTTGCGCGAATAGCACATGGTACTCACGTTATGTTGTGTGCGTCTTCTTGCATCATTGCATGACACAAAGATATTTTTACAATTTAGTAAGAAAGTAACCGAACTAAAATCATTGCAGGAAGCAAAGATTTTGTTACAGTTTATGAAGAAACTAACCGAACTAACAAAAATCTCTAAAGTATAAGGTCCATGATTTAAAATTATAATATCTTATGATGATGTGGATTTTCTAGGAGTAGGAAGGCTCTCTCAGGTTCTCCCTTAATTATTGAGAATGAACTACCAACCGATTCGGTACTAAGTCGATATTAACATAATTTGTACCAGTATCTGCATTATGTTGTGCGCACAAATACAATAATATATGGCTTAATTCTATTAATGTTCTCAACCAAGATATACTCGTACCATGTGTGTGTATGCAGAAGATGAAATTTCTAAATCTCTGATTATTTCCCACCTTCAAATCAAAAAGAAAAGTATATACTAGCCCAGAATAGCCCTCCAATTCCTAACAAATCCACATCACCATAAGATATGTTGTACTACCACTTTGCACTACACAGTAAGTAATTGTACGTTACCTCTTTTTTAAACGGGAGGTTGCATCTCACTCGCATGGGACCCGCCGCACTGGACCACTGGACTGGCTCTGAGCCCTTATTTAGCAGCTCGTCATGCACAGAGAAGTTTCAAGCTGCAAGCATCGATCGCGCATGCATGGCTTGCCTGGTCGGTCCCGTACCGTTCGAGGACGTGACTGAAGATGGTAAGACGGTGATCTCCCGGCCGGTAGAGTACGCGGACATCGTCTCCACCTTGCCAAGTATCACTGCCCACGCCGGCATGCTGCTGCGGCGGTACCAGGGCGTCTGGCTGCTCGACCACACGGTTGCCGGCCTTATTTCCACCCAGCGGCGCTTCGTCCCGCGGCCCGGCGACGTGCTCCTCGCCAGCCCTCCAAAGTGCGGCACCACCTGGATAAAAGCGCTCTCCTTCAGCATCATGGCGCGCGCCGTGTACCAGCCCTCCGACGCCGGCCACCCGCTCCGCCGCCTCAACCCGCACCAGTGCGTCCCCTGCATGGACAACCTGTTCAGCGCCGGGCATGAAGCCAGGCTGGAAGCGCTACCGTCGCCTCGGCTCCTGCACACACATATGCACCACTCCTTGCTGCCTAGCGCCCTCGCCACCAACCCCGACTGCAAGATCGTCTATGTCTGCAGGTAATGTTACAAACTCGATCGGAAACTCTTGCTTCACGAGGACATGCTGGTGTCCATGTGGTACTTCTCAGAACTGTTCGAGCTGGCGTGCTTCTTCCTCCGGCTTTAACGGAGCCATGTAGGGAGCCCAAGGACATGCTGGTGTCCATGTGGTACTTCATGCAGAGCAATGGAGGTAGCGACTTCCCCTTCTCCGAACTGTTCGAGCTGGCGTGCCAAGGCCAAGACGTGTACGGCCCCTTCTGGAACCACGTCCTGGGATACTGGACCGCCAGCAGAGCCAGGCCGGACAGGGTCTTGTTCCTGCGGTATGAGGAGATGCTGGCCGAGCCGGCCAGCACCGTCCGGCAGCTCGCGCGGTTCCTCGGCGTGGCCTTCACGGCTGCCAAGGAGGCGGCGGGGACGCCGGTGGTGGCCATTGCCAAGATGTGCAGCATCGACACTATGAGAGGCCTCGACGTTAACAACACGGGGAGCACAGGGGTGTTTTTCAAATGGCCGCACAAATCCTTCTTTAGGAAAGGGGTCGTGGGTGACTGGGCAAACCATATGACGCCCGAGATGGCTCGCCGCATCGATGTCATTGTCGAGGACAAGCTCCGGGGATCGGGTCTCACCTTTACCTCCGCTCATCCGACTCTCACCTGACAAGATCGCCGACCATATTTTCTATTCCTATCCACCTGAGGATATGCGGGTGTGCTCTGTTTGGGTCCTTGCGTGTTGGATCAAGATGTGATTTCATTGTTTTCGTCGTAAGCGAGAGAAATGATTTGGTGCATGCAAGTAGCGTTCCATTGTTATTAGGATCAGGTTTGACCTCCAATTCCATCGACCAGGCCCGAGGCGGACGATCGATATGCTTTAATTAAAATGATTGCCACCGCTAAATAAAACAGTTTCACATCTTATCCTTGCTGGCGAGGTAGCAGAGGTCCCGACACACCACCACCTCGCCGGACTCCCTCCCACGCGCCTCCCCTCGCACCGTGTCGACCATGAAGGAGGAGCAACGGCGTCGCCGGCGGGGTAACGTCCCGACACACCACCGCCTCGCCGGTCTCCCTCCCGCACGCCTCCCCTCACAGCGTGTGCGTTGCGCGGTCGCGCCTGCGGTGCCGCGGAGGACCACCGCCTCGCCGGTCGCTTCCCCTTGCAGCGTTAATGTGTTTCTTTTCTTCAACGGTGAATTTGCTCCTTTGATCACGGAACTAAAGAAAATAAAGCGAGACTTCCCCTATAACTAAATACTACACATTTTTTTACCCTTTGTTTGTTTTCTCCATGGTCACTTAACCCTTCTAACAGAAACCATCAGCTAGAGCCATCGAAATAAGACCAGACCATGATTCAACGTAACTATATGAATTTTGAATTACAACCAAGTCACATGCACAACCGCGCGCGGCTCATCACAATGGGCTAATACTTATAGATCCGGATGGGAGGCAACAACATAGTTTTGAATTTCAACCAAGAGCTTACGGCATGAAGGAAGAAAAAACGAGATTAATATTCGGTTTATCTCTCCCCCGCCGCCCCGGGTCGGTGACGTGGCTACTCCTCTAATTGCTAGCATGCCGTACGTATTAGTTATTAGATGGAGGGAATCGAAGAAATTTTGATTACTTTCATTTGAAAATAGTACAGTACTATTCTCGCTTCCAAAATTTCCGCAACTGATTACTATTTCCCTTCTTTACTCGTCGCCATTGGTGGCTAGGTCGGCTTGTTGGACAGATTGACTCCCCTGTTCTTTTTTTGGAGATGTTTATGCGTGTTTCGGGTCCAGTACATGTACGACTCCACCTTTCTTATTTTTTTCGAACAGTTTATTAATATTTCTTTACTATCCTATTTTTAAAAAACCAGCAAATGAACCGGGTGAACCGGCGGTCGAACCGAGTGAACCACGAACCGAGAGGCTCAACGGTTCGATCGCCGGTCTGGTTTTTTAAACTATGCGCAACACAATATAGGTTGTCATCGCTCAAGTTCATGTTAATCTTCTTTTCCCATGATCCTAGCGATTATTAGTTTCTAAGATTCCATAGGATCTCCTAAAATCGTCTGGATTTGGTACAACAAAGCCACGCACCACTTCCTATCCCTAGCTTACTTAAACTAATATTGCATGCGTCTAGAGGTTAATGAGCAGGAGGGGTTTTGGTAAAAATTGGCATCAACTTTGCAGTTTTCTTGGACACACAGAAAATATACTCCCTCCATATCAAATTGACGAAAAGTGCAACCTTCGTGATATTTAAATACATAATAATTCAACTTGCAAAAAGTTCACTAAAAAGACAGACAGAGACGCAGGATCCAAAATGAAGATGTCGTGGTGGTATCACGGCAGATGCCATGGGATGGCTTATGTTGGGGCCGATGGACGCTGGTGGAACCGGGGAGGGCTAGCACGCTAAGGAGCGCACACGGAAAACACAAAGCACACCTCGATCTACCCAGGTTCAGGGCCCTGCGCGAAAATCGAGGGGCCGCGCTGCGGTCAAAAGCACTCAAGTGCGCAGGGGACGTGATAGCGCGTGACGTGGGCGGCATGCGCGCAGAGGCATGTCTGTCCGCGCACAGGAACCGAGGCGACGCGCAGCGTGTCGTTGCCACGTGCCATCACAAAATCTTTGAAGAGATCGTGGTAATCTTCTTGTGTCGGAGAGACCGGCACAAGAGCAGTTCTCGAAAGTTGCGGGAAGTATGGTCCTTGAAGCTTGAATTGAACCGACATAAGAATGTCAGATATTTGATCAGGTTAAAGCAGTTATCTTATGTCGGAAAAGCCGGCACAAGGGAAGATCTCAAAAGCAGTTGCAGGTGTGATTCTTGGTGTCGGAGTTGGACCGACATGTTTATGTCGGATATTTTGGTCAAGTTGGTTTGGTTGTGTAAACCTGGGGTGGCCCGTCATCCGAGTCTGCAGGACCGCACCAGCTTCGGGGACTAATGTCGGGGGGCTACCCCCGGGTAGGGTCATGGTATGGTATAAGCAATGTCCAAGAATGGACCGACGTACGGTAAAACCGACTTAACTGGGCCCAGAAGGGGCCGGGTTATGATGTTGGCAAAAACCGACATATGATTACCGAGATATGGTGGTCGAGATACGGTGGCCGACATACCTAGCCGACATATTCTAACCGAGGTATAATGACCGACATCTGTATGTCGGTATCTTGTGTCTTTTCTTATGTGCAGGGGAGAATATTCAGGAAAGGGAATCCGGCATATCCATGCCGGGTTAAAGAGAGGAGACACATTGTGTCGGATTGGAAGTCAATGCATGTCACATCCCGCCTGACACGGGAGCGTGGCGTGCAGTATGGTGCGGGTACGAGATGACCGATCACGCACGTCGCTGACCACGAGTGTACGTGGGAACAGGAGTACCAGGCATGGTGGGTCACATCCATCGCTGACCACGGGCGTACGTGGTGATAGGACACGAGGTATGGGCAGGCCACGTCCTGTCCACAGCAGAGGACACAATAATGACCGAGTTGCTGATGCAGAGGAGCGTGGCTACAGCGTAGCGTACGGCACCACTCCGGTGACCCGGGGTACCAGTATATAAGGTGCCCCAGGCCCTCCTGCGTGAGGGACGACAACGACGAGAGACATTGAGTTACTCTGAGAGAGACAAAGAGAGAGGTGCTGAGAAATCTTTTCCCTTGCTGCTTGATTCTTCTTCCTTGAGAGTTTCGCCATAGCTGAGAGCATACAGCCCGAGGAGCACCTTTGTGTTCATGATATCCTGATATACTGAGACAGACAGGCAGGAGTAGGGGTTTTACCTCCTCACGAGGGCCCTGAACCTGGGTAGATCGAGGTGTGCTTTGTGTTTTCCGTGTGCGCTCCTTAGCGTGCTAGCCCTCCCCGGTTCCACCAGCGTCCATCGGCCCCAACATAAGCCATCCCATGGCATCTGCCATGATACCACCACGACAGTTGGCGCCCACCGTGGGGCCAGCAGCGGCGCTGGCTGGTGTGTTCATCCGGACGGGTTCCATCATCGCCTCAGGCGAGCGCGTGGTCAGTGGCCTTGTTCACAGACTCGGCTCGCTGAACTTCATCAGCGACAACGCGGGCTGCTTCGGTAGCAGGCCGATTCCGAGGAACGGCTGCCTCGTCCTTTTCGGGACGTTCGAGATCTACGTCGCCACTGAGTTCATCTGCAAGTACCCGGAGCAGGTGCTTGTGGCTGAGGATCCTCCTGCTGTCTGTGCGGCTCGCGGCCGGCGTATCACTCGCCCCGGGAGCTGCGCAGAGGTCATGATGACCGGCACCACGGGTGGTGCCGGTAGAGGAGAAACCGGCACAGGAGATGCTGACAGACCTGCCGCCAAGACCACCAGATCGGCGAAACTGCCGCTGGAGAGGACGGAGAACCTCCTCGACTAGGCCGGTACATCCCAGGTGCCGGTCAGGCCGGTTCCTCTCGAGGAGATAATCGAGAAGCTGGCTGTGCCGGTAGATGCCGGTACAGATGCTGCCCAAGTGGAGGCAGAGTTGGAGTCGCGTCGTCAAAGCCTACATCAGGAGGCCCTCGCGATGGCCGAGGTGAGGAGAGAGTTCGGGATAACCCTCCGTGAGTATAACCAGGCACATGCATGGTTTTACCCCGGTAGCTGCTCACCCTAGTCGCATAGAGGATGTGCGTAGGAGGGGTAAAGGCCTCAATGCCGAGATTGCTAGAGATGGTAGATCTAGGTCCAGTAAGACTCCTAGTCACTTGTCGGTTGAGAAGCCGAAGTACAGTTCCCCTGCTAAGACTCTTAGAGCTGCCGAGGCAGCAAGAGCCGAGTTGTCCGGCTTATCCGGAGAAGCTCTCCGTAGGCAGCAAGACCGAGTTAATGAGTTGATAGCTGTGGCTACCCGGCAGAATGAGGCCTATCTTAAGGCTAACACAGCTGCAGGTGGGTCCCAGATTGTTCACTCGGCTAGAGCAGCCAGTGAAAGATCTAGGGGGCATGCTTCATCACCGCATGTCGGTGGAGATCGTGACCGGAGTGTAAACTCCGGTAAAAACAAGCAAATACAGACATATGATCCGGCATATGCCGAAAAACAGTTAGTCGGGCAAGGCAGTGTCGGCCGGGGTAAAAGCAACCCCGGTCCGGGCAATCCAGATGCCAAAATATCGCGCAAGTTCAGCAGCCACAAGGTGTTGACCAGGTGGTTAACCGTTATGATGATGGTTACTCGGCTATGGAGAAAGCCGGGTATCAGAGATATGAAGGTGCACTGGGATCCCGGCTGGGACCTCGCCAGTTGTCACCAAATGATGCACGCTACAAGTTGGACAGGATCTATATGTCCGAGATGTTGGAAGAGCAATGCCCACCTGGCCCTGCATGCTTTGGACCTCGGATCATGAGGGAGCCACCGGTGCCGCACTTTCAATTGAACCGAGGCGCAAAGACATATGACGGCAGCACCAAGCCGGAGGACTGGCTGACAGATTATGTGTCGGCAGTGCATATCGCGGGAGGAAACCGCCGATGGGCGGTGAGGTATATCCCGCAAATGTTGGAAGGGCCAGCCCGGATCTGGCTGAACAACTTGCGAGAGGCAGCGTTGACTGCTGGCTGGACTTTGAAGAGGCCTTTGTTAGCAATTTCTCCAGCACGTACAAGAGACCGAATCGTCCTCAACAGCTTGCCATGTGCAAGCAGAGGGATGATGAAACTGACCGGGATTACTTGACCCGGTGGAGTACTGTCGCAATTCCTGTGAAGGAGTTGTTGAAGCGCAGGCCATTTCATGGTTTGCTCAAGGGTGCCGACACGGCTCCATGCTCTGGCAGAAGTTGCAAAGGGAGATGCCGGCCACCTTGGCCGAGACAATCCGGATTGCGGATAGCTATGCACTGGGTGATCCGATGCAGCCCTTGCTAAACTCGGTGGAACCGAGTAGAAGGTATCCGGTCAACAGTGGACCCGGACCAGCCAACCGAGGTGGCCGTGGGGATTTCGGAAACAAAAGGAGAGATGACCGTCCGGATTACCGGTACGGTTCGAATCAAGTTGCGGCGGTGGAGCAAAGCCAGCCAGATGCCGGCGCTAGCCAGCGTCAGAGGACCAGTGGCCCTGCTTGGGGCCAAAATCAAGAAGGGAAGAGACCGTGGAGTGACCAGAAGAAGCCATTGACCTATGAGGCAATGCTGGATGGGCCGTGCAGCTATCACACGCATGATCCTCGCAGGCCGGCCAATCATTCAACCCGGCAGTGCAGCTGGTATCAGCGCACATTGAAGGAAGGGGGAGGCTCCGGAGGAAATCAGATGGGGGCACCTCAGAGGCCTCCAGCGGCATATCCTCAACAGAGGCAAGCACTACCGCTCACCGGGGCAAACACTATTCCGTGAATGCGCCTCCGCCGAGGCCTGTAGTTCCGAGACCTGTGGATAACAGGAGAGGGCAAGAAGATGTTAACCAAGTGAATGCTGGTCCCAGCCGCCAGGGTGAATATCGCCAGGGTGAGTATAGAGAGGCTCACCAGAGCTATGTGGTGTTTGTGACCGAGCCAACTGACAAGCAGAGCTTGAACCGGCGTGCACTCGAGGTAAACGCAGTTATGCCGGCTGTGCCGAAGTATATGCACTGGTCTGATCAGGAGATCAGCTGGAGTATGAAGGACCATCCCCGGATCATGCCAAGCCCGGGAGGTTATGCTCTGGTGGTGGATCCGACATTCATTGGGCCCACCATTAATGTCAGGTTCACCCGAGTTCTCATTGACAATGGGAGTGCCATCAACATCATGTACCGAGACACCATGGTGAAGATGGGTATCTCGGCAAACATGCTGCAGCCGAGTTCTACGACCTTTCATGGTATAGTGCCGGGTGTCTCATGTGCACCTATGGGCAAGATTTGGGTCGATGTGTTGTTTGGCACCAAGGACAACTGCCGAACTGAGAGCATCCAGTTTGAGGTGGTGGACCTCGAGAGTCCATATCATGCTTTGCTTGGCAGACCGGCACTGGCCAAGTTCATGATTTCTACCCATGTGGCTTACCTCAAGATGAAGCTGCCGGGTCCTAATGGCATCATCACCATTCGGGTGATTACAAGCGTTCCTTGCAGTGTGCCTCGGCTGGCTCGTGTCTGGCCGAGTCATTAATCATTGCTGCAGAGAAGAAGAAGATCCATGAAGTGGTGGCGTTGGGCAGTCCGCGCAACTCGGTATGCCGGGTATGAGTAACCCGGAGCAGAATGCGGCATTCCAGGTGCCGAAGGAGACGAAGAAGATCAACGTTGACCCGGCTTTCCCGGACCACAACGTCATCATTGGTACCAGGTTAACGGAGAAATAGGAAGGCGAGCTCAGTCACTTCCTCCGTGAGAATCAGGACCTGCCAGGTGTTCCGAGGGAGTTGGCTGAGCACTCATTATTTGTCAGGCCAGATATGAAACCGTGAAGCAACCATGCGTCGTCTCTCGGATGAGAGGAGAAAGGTGATAGGTGATGAACTGGCCAGATTACTTGCGTCTGGTTTCATCATGGAAGTGCTGCACCCGGACTGGTTGTCTAACCCGGTCCTGGTGGAAAAGAAAAAGGATGACCCGAACGTGGCCATTGTGTGGCGCATGTGTATTGATTTCACAAACTTGAACAAGGCATGTCCTAAGGATCCATTCCCGCTGCCTCGGATTGATCAAGTGATCGATTCCACAGCCGGGTGTGAGCTGTTATCCTTTGTAGATGCATATTCTGGTTTTCACCAGATACCGCTGAACCCTGCTGATCAAATGAAAACTGCTTTTATTACCCCGTACGGGGCTTATTGCTATCGTGTCATGACATTTGGTTTGAGAAATGCTGGTGCTACTTACCAAAGATGTATGCAAAAATGCTTGCATGATCAAATAGGCAAAAATGTGCAGGTTATGTCGATGACATTGTCATCAAAACTAAGGAGAAATCCACTCTGATTGATGATCTCAGAGAAACATTCGCGAATCTAAGGAGATTCCGGATAAAACTTAACCCGGACAAATGTACATTTGGTGTGCCGGCAGGCAAGTTACTCGGTTTCCTCGTGTCGAGCCGAGGTATCGAGGCAAATCCGACAAAAATCCGTGCTATTGAGAGCATGAGGTTGCCGAATAATCTCAAGGATGTGCAAAAGTTCACTGGTTGCTTGGCATCGTTAAGTCGGTTTGTTAGTAGGTTGGGAGAAAAGGCATTGCCTTTATACCAACTAATGAAGAAAAGTAACACATTTGTGTGGACCCCGCAAGCGGATGCGGCGTTCACTGAGCTAAAAAAGATGTTGGCAACTGCGCCGATATTGGCCTCACCATTACCCAAAGAGCCGATGTTGCTCTACATTGCAGCCACAAACCGGGTTGTGAGTGTCGTAGTGGTAGTGGAGCGAGAAGAAGATGGCAAAACCGTGCAAGGCCGGTATATTATCTGAGCGAGGTGATCTCGTTGTCCAAGCAAAATTATCCTCACTACCAGAAAATGACATATGGCGTCTATATGGCGGTCAAGAAATTAAAGCATTACTTTCAAGAGCATCCAATCACAGTGGTGTGTGAAGCTCCTATCTCGGAAATCATTGGTAACAAAGATGCAAGTGGCCGAGTAGCCAAATGGGCCATTGAGCTGGCTCCTTATACGCCACATTATGAAAGAAGAGATGCCATCAAATCTCAGGCACTGCCTGATTTCTTTGTGGATTGGGCCGAGATGCAATATGAGCCACCATTGCCTGACTCCAATTACTGGAGAATGCACTTTGATGGTTCCAGGACGAAAATTGGTTTAGGTGCCGGGGTAGTCCTTACCTCGCCTAAGCAGGATCAACTGAGATATGTGTTGCAGATTCATTTTGCGGCATCTAACAATGTGGCCGAGTATGAGGCACTTGTTCATGGGCTCAATGTGGCCAAGGAAATTGGTATTCGCCGATAGAATGCTTCGGAGACTCGGATCTGGTGGTGCAGCAAGTCTCGGGAAATTGGGATGCTTTAGACGCCAACATGGCGTTATATCGGTTTCATGTCCAGAAGATCTCGGGTTCTTTGAAGGTTGCGAGTTCAAGCATATACCTCGGGCAGAAAACGAAGCCGCCGATGTACTGTCCAAGCTAGGTTCATCTCGGGATCCAATCCCACCCGGCATATCCTTGGAGCATTTGAGGAAGCCATCAATCAAACCATCGCCCGAGTCCGAGTCAATCTTTATCCCGAAGAAACCGGAGTCTGATGCTGTTCCCATGGACGTCGATGTCGGATGCATTTGGGAGAACCCGGGGACTGCTTGGCAGAACTCGGGGACAGACCAGTATATGTCGGAGGATGCAATGTCGGTTGAGGCAATGGAGGTGGATGAACCGATATTTCCTGTGCGTCCTGTACCAGGATGGGCACAGCCTATAATGTCCTATATGATGGATGGGAGTTTGCCAAGTGATGAGCGGGGGACGCATCATGTGTTCGTCCTCGTCCGCATCCCGCCTCCCCCACACCCGGAGAACCAGCGGCCGCGACGAAGAGATGAAGCAGCTCGCGTTGCGGGTGTCATTTTCCGATGCAGAAAAATAACTGAACAAGAACCGTTCGTCTAACACATGCTATATGAACCATTCATCCGGCGGTTCAAAAAATAACTCAACAAGAACCATTCGTCCAACGCATGCTATATGAACCATTCATCCGAGGCATGTATATGAACCATTCATCCAACGCATCATATATGAACCATTCATCCAGCACTAAAAATAGAACGGAGAGAGACTATAAAACGTCCAGAACCTACTGTTTTATTTCCATAAGATATATCGACCAATTCCCTTCACCACTCTGTTCTGCTAGCCGCCGGGAGATTAAGGTATGGCCTGCTCCTCTCAACAACATGATTTGTAAGCATAGATCTATATTTCATTTAATAGATGTAGCGCTTTAATTTTGTTGCCAAAGATATCTTATTTTCAACTCACAAGGTATGGCCTGCAGCGGCGGGACGGCCCGACGGTGGCGGCGGCAGCTCCGGCTGCGCGCGGGGGAGGAGAGAGGAGAGAGTCGAGTTGTGTGGTAATTTTGCAAATAAATCCCTGAATTGTCGCAAAATTACGGATAGGTCCGTTTACTCGTAAAGACGTGGACCGCGGAGCACTGGATGTATTTGTGAGGGGTCTTTCTGCAAGAACGTGACGGTGTGCTCTGTGGGGCGTCCGATCGACGGGCGACGGCCTGGATCGCAGCGGGCACTGTTACACTGTAGCGGGGCACAGTAAAACAGTGCCCGCTGCGGTGGAACGCGCTGAGGGCTCAAAATGAGTTGTCCTTAATATATGTAGGTAATACGCGAAGCACAAAATTCCATCGCCAAAAACTCTTTAACACATGGATCTGTGAAAACAATTACACATTGAGTCTAATTAAGAAATTAGTTTCCCACTTGAACCATTCATAGCACTGCTCCCAAAGTAAGTTGCTCTACCATATGAGAAATCTGACCGGAAGAACCACAAACCCAATCAAATTGAAAACTCACATACAATTTTCACAATTTCTGCTCTATTTTTATTCCCAATTTTATGCTTCTAAAGCATCTACTGTACTGTATTCTCGAATGCAGCAAAGATACAGCTGAGCAACCACCACACTAGACAACGTCATCACACGGAAGAATCAAGAGAAGAGTGGCGGATAGTCAGAGGTTGCTCGCACCTTGGTGTTGTGTGCCGCGCGAAGGCGCAGCGAGCCGGCGAGGCCGGCCGCGGCTCGCAGCACGGCGGCGCGAGAGGCGGTGTGGACGACGACGGAGAAGTTCCGCGCCATGAGCGCGACCTCGGGAGGCAGGGCCCCTCCCGCGACCCCGTGGTGGACGCGGAGCCGGAGCTAGCTTCGCGAGGCCTCCGAGGACGCGGCAGGAGAGGCGGTGGGAGAAGAGCTGGCGCTCGCTGCCGGACCGGGGAGGTGGCTCCGAGAGGCGGCAGCCGGAATCCGTGCTCCACCCTCCGTCTCTTCTTCCAGAGCTCGCGCTACGGCCGCTGCCTTTTGTGGCACGATGGGCAACCATTCTTCGTGCTCGTCTAGCAGTTCAATCATCAGCGTCTTGGCCAGAACATCGACCCAGAGAAAGAAACATTTTATCTGCAATAACGCCAAACACATCAATTTAGTGAAATTGCTCTGATTCTTGCCCCATTCTCGCAGCACTAAAATAGTGAAATTGCTCCGATTCGTACCCCATTCTGCCCACACACATAGAACGGACGATTAGTGTTGTTCACTGTGCGCGAAATCCTCCGAACAACGTCCGCCCGGCTCTTTGACCTTGCCCTTTTTGGGGTCCCGAAGCTCCCGGAAAGTCTGAAACACTAAAAAAGACGTTTTCTGGAAAAACATGATTTATTCCAAATAAATGGGAAAACTATGAACTATTCCCAAAATCATTATAAAACATTGATATAACCCTTATATGATGCAAATATGATTGGAATATAAGCAATTAAAGTGCAAAGTTCATGTATGCATTTTACATGCATCACTTGGGTTGTATATTCCAATGATGTGCTTCCTCAAAAGTGCTATAGGACTTCGTGAGCAACCGAGTTGGATGCACCCCCACTAGTTCCATTGGAGAGATTTCATACACATATAGCTCTATGTGCATCCGTTGCATGGCAATCACTACTCCTTGCATAGTTTGGATTATAAGACTTCCTCTTGTCTAATGATCACTTATAGCTTTGTGAGACTTTCTTCCATTGGCCTTCCAAACCACCATTAACGTTCTTTTTACCATAACATCATGGTGCCAATACTAAATGCTTACGCTCACCGGTTGAGTAGGCTTCAAAATAGTGTATTCATGACGTTCATGTTTACTTTTACTTGACTGGATCCGTTCTCTATGTTGTGAAAAATTGCTTGATGCTTGTAATTGAAGGATAGAACTCCTACACTGGATACTTAAAACATCTATAATGAACCTTGTACGGTTTCATGTCTTTAAAGCAATCATTCATGGAAACTTTTAGCTTGTTTAACTATCTTGCTTTATTATCTCTTATTTAATATCAATTATAGACATTTGCTTTGAATGATTTGATCTCAGTTCATTTACATGTGCCTTACAATATTATTTGATCAAGATTATGAATGTACCATGTCACCTCAAAAATTATATTGTTTTATCGTTTACCTACTCGAGGACGAGCAGGAACTAAGCTTGGGGATGCTGATACATCTCAAACGTATCTATAATTTTTTATGTTCCATGTTGATATTTACCAATTGTTACATGTTTTGCATCCACTTTATGTCACTTTTATATATTTTTTGGGACTAACCTATTAACAAGATGTCACAGTGCCAGTTTCTGTTTTCTGCTGTTTTTGTATTCCAGAAAAGCTAGTCTGAAAATATTCTCGAAATTGGACGAAAATTTACGGAGGCACCTATTTTATCGAGACACACATGAAGTCCAAAGGGGAAACAGAGAAGAGCTAGGGAGGTCCCACACGCCCCTGGGCGCGGCCAAGGGTGGGCCCACACCGAGGGTGCGTGTGGGCCCCTCGGGGCTCTCCAGCCGTCGCCCTTTCGCCTACTTATTCCTCCAGATGCGAAAACCCTAAATACCCGAGTCATATTCCACGAAAAGTTCCAGAGGCGCCGCCGTCGTCAACCCTAGCTCGGGAGGGTCCAGAACCCCTTCCCGGCACCCTGCCGGAGAGGGGAATCATCACTGGAGGGCTCTACATCACCATGCCATGGGAGTAATGGGCCTAATTAACCATCAATGCTAATATTGCTTCCTGGCGAGTATAAACGATTTTGAACACAATCAACGCATACCTTGGCAATTAAGTATACGTGCATGTAGCTTCCTAGCTAGCTACGTGTTGCTGTACTACGTAGTACGTAGACTCTAGCTTTCTTTTGAACAAAAGTCGACTACAGCTTCGACCAGGTAAAAGTAGCCTCATCTCGAAAAGGAGCAGATGAACCAAAAATAGGCAGGAAGAGTCAAGCACGAGCTAGTCGAACTAATGCCCACTTCTAAGTAGCTCTAGCCAGCTATACCACAATGGTCCGCCCGTACATTAATTATATATTGGCATCATTTTGTCCTTCAACTTCTCTACAATAATTTTTCTTCTCCTATATCTTCACGGCGAATCGTTTTGTTGTCTTTCGACAAATGATGTGGTTCACGCTCTGATCACTATCTGAATCTAAACTCTCCGATGTATGTCTCCCTCTCGTTCCCCGAATCCACCACCAGGCCAAGGCTCTCCAATGTTGCATGTTTTGGCGCTTACTTCCTCTCTACTATTCTGCCGCCTAAAATCTAGCGATCGCCCTCCTTTTTTTTTTCTCCTACAATAACTGCACGAGAGATTCATGCGTGCGTTAAAATGGCCAGGAAATCCTCTCGCTAATCTCTTAAAATCTGAACCGTCCATTCTCATTCTCAAAACCTATCGCCGCCGCATCTCATCGCGCATCTCATCAGACGCCGCCGCCACCAAGAATACCCAACCTCTCGCCGGCGAGAGAGGCGCCGCCACCCAACTGCCACGGCGTCGCGGCTGGCTTGCTCGCTGGCGCGCGCATGCGTCTATGCGCGGCGCTCCGTCGAGCTGGCCGGACCGCGGCGCCCCAGTGGCCTAGGGTTTGCAGGGCGGCTCTACACGCCGGCGACGGGGCGCGTCGTCCACCTCGCGCTGCACGGAGGGGTCGCCTGCTCGGAGTAGGGGACGGCGTCCTCCGCGCTGGCCGTCCATCCCGGCCGCCGCCACTCGCCGGCCTCCTCCGCCGGCGTCTTCGCGACCAGCAGGCAGGCCGTGGACGTACACGCCGGATCTGAAGGCCGCCGTCTGCTGCTGCTCTGTCTTCCCCGACCACGTCCCCGAGATGCATCCCGCCACCGACCGTCCTCAACATCGCTCCACGCCCGCCCGCTGCTGCAGGTGACAAAATCTCCTCGCCTCGCTCCGTTGATGCTTTTTCCCTCCTGTCAACGGCGCCACCACATGTGCTACTGCTACGTACTCCTGCTGTTAACTGTTGCAGTTCGGGGGTACCTGCAACAGCTCTACTGCTGAGAAATTCAGCTCCGGTCCTCTTTGCACTCTGCTACGTATAAAACTTCAGTTTTTTCGATTCAGTAATATGGGAATTTAGTTACAGCGGTTCAGCATGTGCTGGAAGTCTACCTCTTCACAGTTGTAGCTCAATTTGTTCCCCACTGCGTCGTGTAAGCATTCATATTGGAGAAAATGGCAATCTCATCGTGTCACAGCTTTAGATGTTTCGATTTACTAGTATGGAGATTCAGATACGGTTCAGCATATGGGATTCTACCTCTTCACAATAGCTTCTTAATTAGTTCCCCACACACGGTGCTTGCTACTAATCCACAACAGCACCTTCCACCTGGGTGGAAATGCTTGTCATTACCAATCTCTCCTATCTAAAAGAAAAGTTTCGTTCCTCTCGTACGTCAAGATTACCAATTATAAATTATGTAGTGTCTTGTCTCCTAATATGGAATTGCATAAAGCAAAGGATTAATCGAATATACATTTTTCAATTTCTTGACAAAGGGGAGTTGCGGCTAGAATACTTTTTTGCTACTAGTACAAAATGGTTTACATTGAGAATAAATTGCTGCAAAAGCATATATTATATTATATTATATTATATTATATTATATAGAGAGTAAACTATTTTTGGCACTACAAAATGGTTCAATAAGTTATATTGACCTATGAACTGAAAGAATTTAGTTTTCTTTCAAATGCAAAGCATATATTATTATGATCGATGTTATACTTGTTACATGTGAAAAAAAAATCTTCTCCCCCCTCATGTTCAAATCCTGGCTCCGCCCCTGATTAACTGTAACTAACAAAAAGAAAGCGATCGAGCTCCCGTACCTACTACTCCTTGCCGTCGGCGTTTTTCCTCATCCACCCACCGATCTTGATGTCTGCTTTAAAAATCAAATCGTCCGACGGATCGATTCATGGTCACCGGTTAATTAATTAGTTCATGGAAGCAACAAATATAAACAGATCCGTGCGTGTCCATGGAGGCTAGCTGCCTGAGGATTACCTTTCTGCCTGATCTCGCGAATAAGACGCTCGCCACCAGCCGACCGCGACCATCGAATCGACACCGGTGACGGAATATCTCCCCCACGTCACGCCTCGATCGCCCGAGAGTCACGAAGTCACAAAGTCACGCGCACAACCGCACGCGGTGCTAACCACGATCGTCTCATATTTATAGAGACCTGTCACGCATTTGGAGGGAGGGAGGGCAGCGCTGGCGGGAACAAAGATTTTTCTATCTGCTCCGTCGGTTGCTCGTTGGATTGGGTGGACGGTCAAGATAGATACGCAATACCACAGCGGATCGATGATGTGGCCTCCGTTAACCAAGGCATATGCATCTATGTCATTATTATTACGTGACGATCCAATCCCACTAATTGCGGTGGTTTTCTGGGATGCCTGTTTCCGTTAGTAGGCAAGGATAGTCCCAGAAATTACGGCACCAAATGTCTGGCTTCTCTTTTCTTGGGCCTACTCTGCTCAGATAGGAACTGCCATGCTGATTCCAGGGACTTGCCTCAAATAGCCTTTGAGGTTTTCAGATAGGATTGTCATTACCTCGCCAACTAGTTTTTTCCTTCTTCATCATTACCTTTTTTTTTTTTTGCAGGACCTTCTTCATCATTACCTAGCCAACGAGTACATACTACACTAGGATGTATGTATGTATGTATGTATGTATGTATGTATCTAGCTAGATTTATTTTTGATTCCACCACTGGAATGGCCATGTCGGACATAATACTTCTTTTTCTTCTACAGTTCTTACATGGTTGAACTCCTTTTTTCTTAGCTTTTCAACACAAAAGAAATAACTTGACTCAAGAAGACACATGAAAGGGATCACATCCATGCATGACGGGACGACAAATAATACAGATTGCCATTTTGAATTGTCCAGACAGAATCAAGTTACGGTCTAATATAGAGCAGCATTTGCAAAGTCTCAGCTTGTGAATCCTCTTGCCCAGTCGCAGCTAACCAGCAAGCTAGCAGGGTATCAGATAGGTCCATCATTTCATTACCAATATTATACACTACACGAGTTGGATCTACGTTTCATTCAATACATCTCTGGTAGTATCAAGAGTGCTGCTAGCTATCACGTCCAGTCCACGCAGTACACAGTTCCAACTTTATCTTACAAACATATGCCGGATCATGCAAGCACGGACCCAAGCATAGCCGCCTGATCGGATCAACCAGCAATTTCTCTCTTCGCCCTCCCCTGCACCAGAACCTGCAGATACCAAACAAACAAAGAGGAAATTATCAACATGTTCAACTGTCTCATCGACTGCATCTCTCTATACAAAGAGCACACCACATGATAATCTGCTCAAATACAGGACACTCGTGAATACACATACACATGCTTAACGCACAGATCCTAACCACACAGGCACTCCACGTCGGCTAGCATGATATCCAGCACCGTGACACAAGCACAGACGCATCTACGAAAATTGACATCAACAGAAAAAAACATGATCTCGGTCAAGCTAGCTGATTCACCATTACAAAATACGGTCCTCTATCTTCAGGCTTGGTAGCATAATCATAAGACAAGTACAGCACATTTGTTGTGTCGACCTAAATCACCATTGAACCTTCAAAACTGATGGAATAAATCATAAATGTGACAGCATTATATCATTAAAACCACTCCAACTAGTCTTCACTGATACAAATGACAGCAAGTAACAGTCTCGAAAAAGGTGCCGCCACACTTGTCGTCACGGCGGAGACCATCTAACCGGAATTGCTGCAAAACGGCGGTATACATATAACGATGACGACAGCAGACCTATGCTACGCATGCAGCAACCTAATCCTGAGAGCGCAACTGGGCTACAACACGATTATTAATTATTTCCAACACACTCTTCATTCATTCATAACCCAAGTGTTATCACATAGCACACATGGGGGCCGAATATAAAAGGGGTGAACGAAGAGCTCACCCGAGAGGTTGTAGCCGACGAGTTAGTCCAATACAGTAGCCTACCACCACGCGACTCCAGCAGCAGCAGCAGCTCCCTTGTCCCTGGTCTTCCAACTTCCAAGTAATGCAGGCTCCAGCTACTAACCTGGCCGTAATTTACTTCTCCTCCTCGTTAACCTTGAACAAGAATAAGACATTGTCAGCTCTAAAGCACATTAGACAAATAAATTTAGTCGATGGTTTCAACTTACCCACACGACACGGCAGCACAAACAAGAATAATTAGGATGCATTCTTGTTTAAGTAAAAAAATCTCTACAAGCTACAACCCAATATTCTAACCCAAGAAGCATTCCTAGGATGTATTATAAGCCTAGACTGGAGCCTACCACCACCCTGGGCAATAACCAAAAAACATATATACAGTATATGCAATGACTAATATAATCACATCAGACAGACCATATACAACTATTGAGCCTTTTGTTCATATAAGAGAGAGGAACTATTTATCCATTTATACAAAAATCTTTGTATTCAAAGGCACAAGTTTTACAATTATAGATACCATAGCTCTTTGGGATCATGTTCAACAGTATATGTGCCAAAAGTAACTGATGCTTGACATCACTGTTCATTTTAGAGTCCACAGCGTGTTGTGCAAAACTAGTACTAGATAACTAGTCCACGAAATATATAGCCATCAGGTTGCTGTCAGCCTGCTACCGTAAATTGGTGAAACCATTTGAGCCAACAACAGAACAAGATGATAGACAAGCATGAGCTATAACAAACTTAACATTCCTTTGGTACAGATTCCAACCCTGCTATTAATGTATCTTATTGGCAATGAATAAGATGACTAAATACACAGGAGAGGAATTCCATCAAAGGGAAGTACCAGATTAAAATGGATTGACTACAACCAAGGAGTGCATAATCACACAAGAAAATCTGAATAACCAATTGATTGTGAGGACCACCATGGGTCAATTGATGTGACATCACAAAGCACAACGGAGCCGGAGAACAGAGCTCACCAGAGGGTTTCAGCCGGGGTGGAACATCACCACAACCGCGGTTGCGGCGAGGTAGTCCAAGCCGGGGGCAAGCCGAGCCTACCACCATGAGCGAAGCGCGTGAGGCCACGGCTAGCCCAGCAGCAACAGCACCGCGAGAGCCCTCACCGGCTCCGGGACGCGGTCGGGAAGATACGAGCAGCAGCTCAAGGAGAGGCACCAGTCTACGGCCGCGCCGACAGCAGGTGTGGGTTCCAGGGGCGCATCATTGACCTGCAAATCACACGCGAGGAGATCAAGTTCAGAGCACGCAATAATGCTCTGAAAAAGGTACAAGCAATCAGTTAAATATAAAGGTAAGGTTTTTTTGTGTTGCTTCAAATGTGCATTGCGGGATCGATTATATCCTTATCAGATTTAAATAAACACCGCATGAATATCTACACGTGCTACAAGCAAGCATATCTACAAACATCAATAACATGAATATTATCATATTAGGAGCCAAGCTATTATTTTAGCTGAACCTCACATGCGATAGTTACACTAACAACCTATTATTGTCTTGTTTGGAAGTTATGTGAACCGGCAACATTTGGGATTACTACAAAGGAACAGATGAGTAATCGCTGTGACCCAATGCTTCCCATCACACAATCGGACAAGAACAGCTATGTGAAAATGGCAACCTCAAACTAAGATTCTATGGAGATAATTGCAGACATGATATACTCCTGAAACACTTTTTGAAAATATATTTTAGTTGAAATTAAGGATGCATTTTATATAACAGTTCTCGGTGCAATTTCACAATTTTATGACATCCATTGAATCACCATAAAAGTGCTGCAAAGAATAAGTTTTTCCCAGGTTTGATCCACCCATTTTATGGGTCCATTTCCATTGGCTTCCACTATCATGGCTGTGTGCACCATTGCGTCAACCAATGCAGAGGAGGCCATGGGAAGCCTCTTCTCTAAATAAGAACATTGCTTCCACTAATTTATCGGCATTCATCATATCAAGGTTGTTATCAATAGGATGGAACGAAAATACAACAAGGGGTTATTATACTCGGCATAACTGAAAATTACTGGAAAACAGATCCCACGTGCAAAAATATGATACAAGCTAGCAATTGAGAGCAAGCAATCCCTAATCCTAAACATCACAGAAGATGATCTAGAACAACACTTGTTAGTATCACCAACATAAACCAAAGCCTAGTCATATCACCAACACTAATCCAACCTGTAAGTCATATGCTGGGTGGCCGGAGTACAATACCACGGCTCTCGATTGCTGTGATATCACAGGTAAAGGGAGCCGGAGAACAGATGGGAGGAACCGAGGAGCTCACCAAAGACTTGTGGCCGAGGCGGAACGTCACCACCACCGCGGTTGCAGCGAGGTGAAGAGGTAGTCCGAGCCGAGCCTACCACCACGAACGAGGCCACAGCTAGCCCAGAAGCAGCAGCACCGTCTGAGCCCTTGTCGGCAACATCAGCTCGGGGACACGGTCGGCCAGCAGCTCCAGGCTGCGGGGAAGACGCCGGCAGCAGCTCACTGTCTGAGACTACCGCAAGTCTCCGACCGAGCCAACACCAGGGGCGCACCATTGAGCTGCAAAACACACACATGGAGATCAAGGTTCAGAATTCAGAGCAAGCAGGCTTTTTTGTTTCAACAGTCGGATATTGTACGCATCAGATTAAATAAAAGAGACAGATAATACCCGCCGAAGCAATTAGACCACAAAGATCAAGATATCAACTAGTATAACAATAAGACGTATAAGATTAGCAAGCACGCTTCTTATGCTAAACAGACACCTCTCAAGTTTATGCCGAGAAATTCAGTATAACAGCTACAAGGGGTTGAGTTTCAGGTTCAGCAGACATTCTGAATGCGTAATAGCCAAAACCTAATGATCCAATATTCTACCAACTCTTTTGAACCACACAGGTGTGGTATGAGTTGGTAAAATAATGAAATACTCTTGTGATTAAACATTTATCGAAAAAAGAGCATCCAGAAATCCACTTTGATGGAACTTGCAGTATCAT
This sequence comes from Poa pratensis, assembly GCA_947311845.1. Classification (NCBI taxonomy): domain Eukaryota; kingdom Viridiplantae; phylum Streptophyta; class Magnoliopsida; order Poales; family Poaceae; genus Poa; species Poa pratensis. The sequence continues at coordinate 7,719,806 of CAMZMU010000100.1, read as the reverse complement.
TTTTGAACTACCTCAGATCAGCACTGAAATGAAAAGAGTACTGATGCACATTGAAATGAACACAGTACTACTCATGCAGATTCCAGAACAGGAAAATAAGCCTACAATAGATGAATCACTTCAGTAAGTATGCCTTGGACCTTGAGCTCCTGATGTTGATGAGCTCTTGCACAGCGCCGGTGAGCCTCGGAAGCTAGCAGCTTAAACTCCGGCTCGACATGGACGCTCCCCGCCTCGCCTTCAGATCGTGCACGTAGAGGTCCGCAAGGCTGCAATCAACCTGGCAGAAGAGCAAAACAGATACTAAGACAACAGTAAGGCAGATCATGGATCAATACTATAAAAGGATTGATCATGAAACCATGGGCGAGCCAAGGAAATAATCTTATGCTAAACAAGAATCTACAACAGCAGGTCCAAACTAAAGTATCAACGGCTCAAATAATATTGATGCCAATGGTATTGCGATTGAAATCTACACAAATAATATTGATACAACTCGTCCTAAAAAAATAAAACTTGGGTCTACCAGTATACACAACAAAACATAAAACCAGGTGCTGCTCCTTTCTACTGTGCCTCATTTTCTTTCCAATCAGATTCATGCTACAAACTAATTAACCCAAGGCAGACACTAAGCTACAGACAGCCAGTATTCATCGAAAGGCGATGATTAGCAAATTTTGATTTAGTCAACAGATATAGGCAACAGCAGAAAGCTAGTTAGCAAATCATAGGCAGCGACATTGATATTTAGTCAAAAGGAAACTTATTTAACTTTGGGTATTAGCTTTCATGTATTTTGGCCGTTCAAATCAAGTGTCGCGGATTTAGTACAAAGTTGTACCAAATCTGCGACACTTAATATGGAACGTAGGGAGTATTAATCGAGCTAATTCCATGTTTCTTCCAAAATGCTAAACATATAGGCCTGGTTGATCAACGTTGAGCATTCAAGTTGTTAAAACGTCACCATTCAGTCAACACCGATGAGTCCAACCTTTAGCATCCAGTGAACATGTTCCTCACAAACACAAACAGGCTTACACAATCCAAAGCTGCAACCTACTACAAATAATTTGAAGCGTCGCCAACTGCAAGAACACAAGAAAACTCAACCCTAGCCTATTCCTCGAATTGTACAAGAACACGATGCACACATCACCATCTGCATGCAGCAACCATACGAAACCACCAGGGCTGAAGAGAGTGAGATTACCTCGATACCGTACTGGCCGGTAAGTTCTGACTGTCCACGAGGATGCGGACGGCCGCGGCGAAAGCCAGAAGTGTTCTATGGGCTCGAGGAAGTCCTGGTTGTCCACGGCTGACCAGCAGGGCACCGACGCTAGTGGCGACATCAGCAGGCACGTGGCCGCCGGCGAAGGAGTCAATCTGCTGTGAACCTGGAAGACGAGGTGAGGGCGCCACACCAGAACCAAGCGGTCGAGCAGAAGGATCTCCTGCCAGTACAAGGAATAGTGATCTCAGCAGCAACACATAAACATAAGGGGACAAGCATATGATATCTGCTCATGTAATAAAGTGATTCCACGGGATTTAATACACAGCACAACTTCCACCCCTAGGTCCAATCCAATCAGCTGTATACTCGGTTCAGAATGGGGATCAAGAAGCTACCTTTGGAAGGGGTCGAGCTCCTGCACGGCGGCGTCGAGGTCGCTTGGGGGAGAGCTCCTGCACGACGTGGACATCCGTTGCTCATGTCGCCCTGGTGGCTGGAGCATCCTCGCCAGCATGGAGACAGCCGAACCTCACCCCGTCAGCCTAGCGCCACCGGTAGCGACGCCATCGTCTCTGTCAGACCCCCCTCTGCACGCATCCAAGAGTCCATCATGGTTATTAAGAGATTCAGACTTCAGAGAAACATCTTATCAACAAAAACACTTGATGTAGGACTTATACCTGCTCAGTGAAGACAGGTAGCAGCAACCTTGAGTCATCAGCTAGGCCAGGGCAGGGCTGAAGGACGCACCCGAGAATGCCAATATTAGCACGGTGTGGGTCCCAGAGCCACGGCTTGTTGGCCGACTCTGCGTGGTCCAGCTGGTCACCGTGAAACATCACCACCACCCGCTGCCGTGCCACCGCCAAACCTTCAGCACAGACCTTATTTCATTAATCCTCTTTCCTCTTTCGGTCCATGCCAAGGAAGGAGCAAAGTTAGTATCATGCCATTGATTAAAAGAAAACATAACATCGGCAATGGCAGTGTCACGTAACGGAGAAGTAATATACACTCCACAACAAATGAATATAACAATCAAAATATTGCTAATCACCACATTTCTTTGCAACGCAAAAGCACCACTACATGTTTGAAACATATGAATTACATGTGAGAACTATATTAGAGTGGCGACAAGATTCAGAGCTAGCATGATATTAGTTCTCCAGTATTCCCATGTAAAGAACACACAACAAATGGCTCAACCCAGGCACAAGTTCTTCTCACGCTAGTGCTCTAACCTGAAGCCAACACAGGCAGAAGTGCAGCAGCAGAAACCCTCCGTTTCTGGAAACAAGGGTCCCAGGTTTGCATCAGCTAGCAGGCAGTGAAATCAGCTGCTGCACGGGATCTCCTGCCGGTACAAGGAATACTGATCTCAGCAGCAAAACATAAACAGCAGAGCACCGGCATCTGATATCTGCTCGCCCATGTACTGAAGCGATTCCACTGGATTCAATACACGGCACAATCTCCACCCCAATCAGCTCACGTACTACCAAACTTCCGACTAGAACCAAATCATGTGTGTACTAGGTTCAGGATGGGGATCAAGATGCTACCTTTGGAAGGGGTCAAGCCCCTGCACGGCGGCGTCGAGGCCGACGTGGACGCGCAGGAACCAGCCTCCGTTGCTAACGTCGCCGCCGTCGGGTCCTGATGGACGGAGCCTCCTCTCCGGCATGGCGACAGCCGAACCTCACCCCGTCGGCCTAGCGCGCGACGCGGACCGGCGAGCTCGACGGAGGCCCACGCACCGTCCAAGCGATGCACGCGCGCGCCGGCCAGCGTGCCAGCCGCGCCGCCTCTCTCGTCGGCGAAGCTAGGGAGGGGCCGGTCGATCTGCTCGGGAGCGGCTTGGAGCGCAAGGGGAGATGCGCCGCCGGTGGAGGAACTCTGCTTCTGAGGTGGTGGCGGCGGTGGTTAGAGAGACAATGAGAATGGAGGATTAATTAACCCTAAACGACCCTAAATAATCCATTCCTGGTGGGCTGCTTCGGCCCAAATAATCTCACAGCCAAGTTTTCCGATTAATAGTAATTCAAAAAAATGGTGGTGAATACTTTTCCCTCCAAAACTACAAAAAGACCTTCGAAACGCGCAGGAAATATTCTTAACAATTTTCCTAGAACCGTTCAAACATTTTTTTTCACCGTTTATTAAGTATCAACTTAACCAGAAAAACTTAATCCCAAATTTTCATTTCCGACTAATCCCAAGTATCAACTAACCCCAATTTTTTATTTTTTATTTGCATCCTATAAACCGGGATGGAGGGAATACCAAAGATCTTAACTACAACTAAGGTAAAGTTAACCAAATTAGATGCAGGAAATCACGGAGTGACCCAAGCGAGAGATCTTAATTACAAATGTCAACCCAGAAAGCTTGTGGCTCATCCCATGTGCAAGAAATCGCAAAGCGACACGTGACGAGTCACGACTCACACATCTGGGGTATGCCTTGCCACTAGCTTGCGACCGGACACCGAGTTCGGCCTCAGTGGCGGGCGTAATGTGTTCCTCGTGATCATTTCATGTGTGTAGTTCCATTGATGATGCTCATGTTGGTTTTCACATGTAATGTTTAGCTTGATACTAGCGCGCCATCGTGGTAACTCGTTGCCCGCCGAAGGATATTGGTGATGCCAGCCTCCCTCGCCGGTGTAGGCCGAGATAATGAATCTGAAAGCATTTATAACCACCGCACCGAATATCACCCCACAATCCCATACAAAACTTACTCAACTCGACCAACCCATCTAACAAAAATTTAAGGTGAGGTTTAGTTGTTAGATAACCAAGACACGTCATCCTTCGTGGATTTGTTGAGGCGGGCTCAAAAAATGATGTTTGAGAATATTTTCCCACCTTTCCAGAGCGGTTTTAGAATGTCCATTTCAAATGCTTTCATCTTCCCGGTGGTCAAAAAACATGGATAATTTTATGCATGTTAAGAAATTTTTATATTATGCTACAAACGAGGTAATACATATTAAGTTCCATGTTCTGGGGTCATCGGATTTGTTCGCCAACGAGGAAAAACACCATAACAAAGATTTTTCGCGACCTCTCTATAACCATGTATCGGGGCTCACTGAACATGAAAATCATGTCAGGACCCCAAAATATTATGCTACAACCTTTTTGGGACGTTCAAGAATGGCCCATCTCGGATGTCTTCATATCCCGGTTGTCCAAAAAATTGGAATGTTTGTTGCATGTTAAAAAGTTGGTACTGAATGCTTACAACCTGTTAATGCATATTGTGTTCAATGTGTAATGAACATATTTGTTTGCCAAGAGGGGAAAACAACACGTGTTTTGCTACACCTTCTCGCATGCTCTAACTCGTATCAAATTGCCTCGGTCGCAAAATATTCCAAAAAGTCATTTCAGACTAACTCCTTGAGAATGTTCCAAGGCCTCTGAAATCGCCCTTGAAATTGGTCTGGGGGTTTTGGCTCGTGTCAACAGGGTGGCGTGACATCTTCCCCGGCCCCGTCTTTGCTCTTGTGCACAAGTCCTGCCACAGCCCGCTCTTCGTACGTCAACACTCCTTCCAAAAAGGAGAACGTACACATCGTAGGCCAGGACGTGCAACGCATGGGCATGGATGCAAAAATCGTCGTGAGTGTCTTTCAGTGGCATCGGGAGCTACACGAGGCTGAATCACCACATCCGCGTCAACGGTGCTTCACCACGGAGGTGCTTGTGACTTGTGAGTACTATACGAGGAGTTATGGACTCGTACATATACATGTAGTTATTATTATGTGCTGAAAATATGTACGTGTGTCAATCAAACTCGATGAACTTCGCTTATACTCCCTCCGTTTCACAATATAAGATGTTCTATCTAGCTCACATGTTGGCTAGATACAAACCTAAATGAGTGTACATACACATTAAAACATGTCCACATACATTTAGATACATGTGAATGTGGACAAAAGGTAAAACATCTTATATTTAAGAACGGAGGGAGTATATATTTGGCAAATTATGCGCGGTGATTTTGCATCAGATGAGACTTGACGTGTACGTACGGTGGGATCCCAGTCAAGGCAAACGTACACTTGGCTAGTACTTTTTCAGAAGGCAGCAATCACGTGGATAGTATACACTCGGCAAAGGTTACCAGCTCAGCGAAGGCGACGGTCTTGACGACGACTGGCACTCGGCGAAAGCGTCGCCAACGCGACCGACGGCACTCGGCAAAGGTTTCGCCGAGATGCAAAAAAAACACTTGGCAACGAGGTTTTGCCGAGCGGACCTCTTGGGGACACGTGTCTGCACGTGAGGCGTTAGCTCTTTGCCGAGACAGTGCGCTGACACTCGGCGAAGATTTGTCGTCCGTTTGGCATCAGACGGACGTCAGCATCTTTTGTTTGCCGAGTACCCGGGAAAACACTCGGCGAAGAATTCAACGGGCACCCCGACAAAAGGCACTCGGCAAAGAATCTTCGACGAGGTATTTTTTGCCGAGTGCCATCCATCCGCCGAGTGGCTGTCTCGGCGAAGCATTTGCCGAGTTGGGTTCTTGTCTTCGCCGGGTGTCTTTCCCACCCGGCCGAGGCGTCGATTCCCGTAGTGGGAACGTTCCAAGGTCAGGTCTGAGAAAATCGCCCTTGAGGTCAAGGCTAAACGACCTCATCCGCGTCAACGCTGCTTCCCGGCGGAGGTGCTTGCGACATGTGTTTCACTATGCTTATGCGGCACGCTACTACACTGTCTTGGGTTTACGCGGACTGCCCCAACGCGACCGTGGAGTACTATAGTAGAATTGTGTTGGCCGATCCACTCGTACATCTATATAGTTAACATTATGTGCTGAAAATATGTACGTGTCAATAAAACTGGATGAACTTAGGTTATATTTGGCAAAGCATACGCGGTGATTTTGCATGAGGAGAGAGAGAGAGTCATGCATGCAGAGCGCGTTGACGTATATACGAACGGTGGGACCTCAAGGCAAACAATTGGCTAGTAAAAAAAGGTAAACACTTAATTGGCTCATGCATTCACCTGGATAATATGCATGCAGCTGTAGTGCTATACGGAAACCCATCGCCCCGGTCTCGGCCTCCATTTCCGTCCAGCAAAACACGCAGAACTAGTAGTGTAGTGCTATAGGTTCTCCCCCCGCACCTGGCCTCTTCTCTTCCTCCCAGTTTGTCCAGGAACGGGTTCGGCGCGGAGATCAACTCCAACAAGTCCATTTGGGAGGCTGACCAGCAACTACGGCAGTACGGCTACGGCAAGAAAGGCGCCGATGCTGTGTACGCCAAAACCGAGAGAGCAGCGGCGACAACAACCACGGCGTGGGGGTGGCGAAGAAGAGGTTCAGGACGCTGCGGGCGACCAGGAAAACATATCTGAATGCACGAGAGCCACCTAGCTAGCATATGCCCCCATCCCTATCTTTCTTCTTCGCCTCCCTCGGCTCTACCGCATCCGGGTCGACCACGCCTTCCGGCTCAGTCTTGGACGAGTTGTCATGGATGCATGATGGGCTGCATCATCGCCGACTCCAGGAGAGATCCCGTCAAGCTCGTCATTTCTAACTCCCAGCAACTTCCGGCTCTCGACAATGTCGCCATCATTGCCTACGTTTTTCATCGGTTTGTGAGACCACGAATAGATACCGTGATGTTCATCGACACCATGGTCAACGTGGTCCCAGCAACGTTGTGCTCCGTTACCACCACCTTGCAAACATTGGCGGCTATGCGGAAAGAAATACTCCGTCCTCTTCCGGAGCCATAGGAAGCTCGGGCTGATTAGGTGTAGCAGTCCTCTCCCGAGTAAATTAAGTGATTCATAAGAGAGCACATGTCATCACAGTTGTGAGGAAGAGCATTTGTCGTAGGTGGATAAGCAGTGGCAAAAGACCCCACGTAGGGGGTGCGGTGGACGATGTCGGTGGGGAGACCCAGGAAGGCGTCATCACGGAGGGCGAGACGCAGGAGCACCGATGGCATCGAAGTGATGCCTGTGCACCGCGGGCAACAGACACATGTAGGAGGACGATGCCTAGGCCCAACAGCTCCGGCGGCGGTGTCTCACTCGACAAATTTCACTCAACTAAGGCAACCCTTGCATGTGGTCTTAGATCGTCGTGTATACTCAATCGTGTTTAGTCGTTTTCTCTCTAGTTTTTACGGGTCGTAGCACATTTTTTATATTGGCAGGGTTTTCCCTCCCATTTCTCGCTACCTGTGATTATATAAGTATGTGTTATCTACTATGTAAGATAAAAAATAACTATTTTTGTTAAAATACCATTTATTTTGTTAAGTTTGAAAAAATAATTATAATAAAAAAATCACATTGAACATGATCAAAGTGAGGCCTAAATTGGTGGGGTCTTTGCCTTGGTTCACTGACCTAAATCTGGCGATACTTTGTTTCCTAATAAGCAAAAGGATCAGTTAGAAGTAGATATCACCTTCGTGCCATTTCTGTCGTGTGATTAATAGTGTCCTTATGTTAGGATATAGCTACTATTTACCTATAATTGATGTTTCATTTCCTTATCCCGCACTACTATTTTATGCTATGATATATTTAATACCTATCATTTCATGTGTCTTTTTTTGCGGCATGATATTTTTTATGATAGAAGTTAGAACTCCGCGTGTTGAAGATTTCCCCATCAATGTGTGTACGACAGATATAGGTAAATAGTGTATGTGATACTGGGTGATAGAGAGAGGTCAATGTGGGGCCGGATGACCGAGTTAGGGTGTGGGGTCGGACGATCGAGAGAGTTGTATATGGTTTGGCTGAGTAGGAGATTTTGCATGGCCTATAGAAGTGTACGTGGGACTGTGTGACTTTGAGAGGTGCATCTACTCGCGGATGATTGAGAGGTTTATATGTGGCATTGTATGAACGAGATATGTGTATGTGGGTCCAAACAACTGAGAGAGGTGTGTATGACAACCACAAGAGAGATGCACACATGCCGAGATGGCCGAGAGAGGTACATGCATGAACATTTGATCGAGAGAATAGCATGTGGTGTCGGATGACTGGGAGCGGCGTATGTGTTTCTGGACGACCGACAGAGGTGTATGTGGCTTTAGACGTTTGAGAGATGTGTATGCGGGACCGGATGATCAACTCAGGGTTGTCGATGCTTTTCTTCCCCCCTTTTCTCGGTCTTTAGTAATTTTGCTTCAATAGTTTAGTCGTTGCATATTCTTTGATGCTTCTAAAAGTGAAATGAAGATAAATACAAATAGTGTACCGTGACGTTCGCACTAGCATAGAATAAAAGACGAAAACGAAAATGATTTAAGTCAATATGGTTCCACCCCATATATATGCCGTCGCAAGTGCACGTAATCCACGTGTCAAGAAATTACAGTTCTGATTACCACCACAACATTTTGACAAGACATTTACATAACCCTTTCCCTCATACCACAAGGCCTCACCGTCACCGGATTTGACGTGCGTGCATGTACATCATATGCGATAATGCCGACGCCTCAGCGCCTCACAACAACTACGTTGCACAACCGCCATCCCCGATGCCTTGTTTGATAACTTTTGAGAGTTATGCTTAAATTTTACAACCTTCAATTTGTGATATAGATATTTTGGTTGTAACACCACTGATGGGTTCCTCAATGGTATATGCATTTTCACTTGCTGACGGCCCACGAACCCATAAATGTCTACTTTGGCCTTGTCACGTGGATCTTGGAATCATCATATACCTTTGCCTCTTTTTGTCCTCCAACCCGTGTGCTCTGATACGTCCGGGAGGAGTTAGGTTTTGCTCACGGTGTCCCATGCGAAATTGTCTTGGCGTCCTATAGGGAGGTTTGGACGACGCGTTGTGTATCGACTCGGTTTGTGGTTTCTTGGTGGGTGTCGGGACCATGCATCGCCTCGTGTCGCGACTCCGTACATCCTCCACCATCGGCAGACCTTTTTCTACGGACTTTTTTTCCGAAAACAATCTATTTGAAGTAATTTAAGGTGCAGCATCATGCATGGAAAGATTTGGTCTCGTACGTGTTGTGGTAGAGCCGCACGTACGTACGTGCACCCATGGAGCTAGCTACTACTACATGCATGCATCTACTAGTGCGCCAACGAAATTGGACACGAGATCCCGCCATGGAAATTTGATTTTTTTTTTTAGCCAAAAAAAATGTCGTTTTGGGCCAAGCGGGAAATCACAGCAAAATCCGCGTTCCACCAATGAGATGCCAGGAAGCCTTGTCCTGCGGATCGCCCATTATTAATTTTTTTTTTGAGATTGAGATTCTATTATTAATTGATACGTGTGCATGTACGGGGGGTGTGTGGCCCATATATACATACTTGTGCATTGAGACGTACCTTACGTTTGGCTCGCTGAGGCGTGTACGTACGTTGTTGTTTCATTTTTGATCTTGCTCTATGTTGCACAGTATATATGGCACAGTCTATGGCGCTGTTCCAAAGTTTGAGATTTGGAGGGTTTTAGGCGCGATTGCATTAATTGCTGGATTAATTAGGGCGTGAGTAAATGAAATCAGCCCGCAGAGTCTCCTGTCCTTCCTATTCCGTTCGCTAATATTGCTAATATTAACCCGTGAGTAAATGACCTCTCGATTAGTGGCCCAGGGAGTAAGGCCTAATTAACCATCAATACTAATATTGCTTCCTGGCTATAAACGATTTTTTAACCCAATCAACCGAGGCTGGGGAATCCACGGATCCGGGCTTGTATATAGCGTAGGGGTAGATGGGGTGGCAGCCGGCGGCGCCAAGGAGGTGGAGGTGTCGGCGGTGTGGTGTTTGGTGGCGGTCTGCTCTTCCTCCGGCGACAGCGCTCTCCGGAGCTTTGTCGTGCGCGGATCGTCTTCGCCGAGTTCTGCGGTCCGTGGATCCGTCGAGCTCGTCGTTCCCCAGCCGGTGCCGGCCAGGCGGCGGCGCCGTTGTGCAGATCTAGAGGGTGAAGTTGCAGACATCCAAGATGGCGTCGCCGCCCGTGGTGCTGGGTGGAGGTGTCATGCCGAGGAGCGTCGACTTCCTGGTCGCAGTGGGGTGCCTCCGTGTCCAAGCTTGTGGAGGTCTGGTGGCGGGATTCGCCGGCGCAGCGTCCTGCTCCGTGGAGACGAAGCCAGAGTCCAGCGGGGACCTTGTTGTAATTTCTTTCTGTGTCTGGACTTTTCTGTAAGAATCTTGGTGTAATGCAATGTAACCCTTTCGCAAAAAAAAAAAAACGCATACCTTGGCAATTAAGTATACGTGCATGCAAATTTCAAAAAAAAAAAGTATACGTGCATGCATGTAGCTTCCTAGCTAGCTACGTGTTGCTGTTCTATGTAGTACGTAGACTCCAGCTTTCTTTTGAACAAAAGTCGACTACAGCTTCGACCAGGCATAAGTAGCCTCATCTCTTGAAAAGGAGCAGATGAACCAAACATAGGCAGGAAGAGTCAAGCACGAGCTAGTCGAATTAATGCCCACTTCTAATTAAGTTACGCGAAGAAAAAATTCAAATTTTTTTTTTTGCATGTAGTGCAACACATTTCAAGTCAGCGCAAATAATTACGCGAAGAAAAAACTTTTTTTGCAACCTGTCCAAAAAAGACAAATTCGGACATACCGAAATGTATATATACGTGTCAGAATTATCACTATCTGAATCTAAACTCTCCGATGTATGTCTCCCTCTCGTTCCCCGAATCCAGCACCAGGTACAAGCTACCATGCTTCGTTTAAGTCTAGTGAGGATCACAGAGAGCTGCGTGAAGAAGAATCGGCAAGAGTCTAGGCGAGTGGATCGCCCAAGCCAGACAAAGAAGCAAAACTCTCACATAAGGTGCATCATGCAATGATACACGCCGAGTAGCTCGTCGAAGAACTGCGTCAAACTAGAAAGGAAGCGAGTGAGACACTCGACCAAACATGAGAGAGCTGTGGAGCATATCCCAAGAGAAAACATGAGATCATGGCCGCCGACCGGACCATCGTCCCATCGAGGGAGAGGGTGGACCAAGAGATTGCAAACGATGCATGACCACAACACACTAACGGAATCACACAAGTGTTATTCATTACCCACTCGGCAGCAAAGCCACTAAGGTGGTCACAACATAAAAATACTCGGGATCCATCAACAACATGTCAACATGAGATGTATGACAAGTGTTTGACCGACGACAATCACAAGTATGGAGACTATTTTGAAAGTGAGATTGGGGCACTCGGCAAATGTGACATATCGGTTATTTTATGCCACATTCCTTTTGATAATCTTTGTTATCATTCTGGGTACATAACTATTATTGCATACACATTATAATCATTGTTACCCATGTAGAAAGGTACGTACGTTAGAAACTAGATATATAATGCTGACGTTCGCAGAGCCTCGACGACGTCCCAAAACCATCTAACAAGAAACCACGACAGGCATCCCGCAACCCCAAAGAGATGTGTAGTAGCCTAATAAAACGGACGGGAAATGCAAAAATGACGAGTTCTCGTGACTCCCCAAGTAACCATTTCTCCAACATCGTGGGGCCAAACAATCAACCGAGGACTCCAAACTATTTTTATAGAACACGAGAACAGCGTCATCATACCCGTGTGCTAGTCCAAAGTGGAAGGTAAAATTGTTCCCAAGATAGAGTGCTTCATTCTCAATTCTACGAGAATTGTTGCGAAAGTGTTTCATTTTCTTCTCTTAAATAGAAGTTTCATTTCCAATTAATGTATCCTAATATGTTGCCAAAATATTCTTGTGATGATCATTTCAACCTCTGATTTAAAAGATAGACCCTTTTCGTGCACCCATCGTCTGTCCCTCCACCAACTCCATCATCCCAAACATTATCTTGTGAGCTCGGTGAAGCAATACCTCGGGTCAGAGAAATAAAGGTGGAAAAAGACAAACCATAATATGAGTGGATATGTCGAATAGAGATGGTATATGCGAGCTAGAGCTTGCTGGTCGATACTCCTGAACTTGCTTTTTATCAGTGTTACGACATTCCACATCACATCAAATTAGCCCTAACTAAGAGATCCCACAATCAGGTTAGACTGTTTATTGTTGCATGCATGCACCGATTACTCTAAAAGTTATTGTATGGGAGCGACCATGGTTTTCATAGGAGCGGCAATGTAGTAGACATCCTAGGCCTCCATGCTCATGTTAATTATAGGGTGAATGAGGTTAGGCGAGCGGCCAAGACAACAAAGGTCTCTGGCTTGAGAGCATAACTCCCTGCAGAGAGCAGCGTCGGAACATAGCTATTATTCATCATAGGTATCTAGTTCCATGTCCATTTTGCAACTTTAATCAACCGATGTTTAACTTTCTAGCGCCTACATAATTGGCTCAGTCGGGAGGTCGAATGCAAAATTTAGCAAAAGCAAACTCCTGGTATAAAATAAGGATTCTAAAAACGCGTTATCGAAATGGCACGCGAACTAACAGATGATGACTATCTCGAAGCATAAAATAATAGTGCATATAAATGAAATGCCACTTGAAATGTTGGGCAATAACTTTCCTACCATAAAGTAATAATGTGCGCCGACACCTGAAATGACGATGAAATGCCACATGAAATGATAGGAAATAACTATATGCCTCTCCCCTCTTCACACACAAATTCTGAATTTTCTTTACCCCTCGTCCGACCTTTGAATCGAGTGATTCTTGTTGGGTGAAAAAGCACAAGTAATGCATATAAAATGTAATTGAAACTATAAAAATAATAGGAGGGAGATAGATGCCTTAATGACGATGCGCTAAGTACCACATCTCTGTAATTTTATTCCATGGTATTTGTGATAATCTTTACTCTCGTACCGGTAAACTTATGTGGTATGCATGCCTATTATTCCATGGACATTATAATCATCGATTTGCACGATAAACTGATCCATTTAATGGTACAAAGGCTCTCCAATGTTGAGTGCTAAACGTGTTTAGCACTATGCCTGTTTTGGCGCTCTATTTCTGCCGCCTAAAATCTAGCGATCGCCTTCCTTTTTTTTCTCCTACAATAACTGCACGAGAGAATATTCTTCACCGGGGGTACATGCGTGCGTTAAAATGGCCAGGAAATCCTCTGGCTGATCTGTTTCCTAATTAATAGCGACGAGAGTTAAATCGTGAGAGAGTCTCCTAATTAATCTCATTCTCATTCTCATCGCCTCAAAACCTATCACTATGCACATATATATCAGTTGCCTTGGGCGAGGTGGACATCGCACGGTGATCGATGCATGCATGCGGGGTGGACTTATTAGCTCCTCCGTAGATCCTCCGGCATCGCGCGACGCCTTCCCTCAAGGCCGGTGTCCGCGCATATATACCCTCCGTCTTGTTGCGCCTCGACGGAATTTGCTCGATCGATGGAATTTTTTTCCAAATATGCACAACCACCTGACCTCGTGGAAAGGAAAGCTATATGACGAGTGTGTGCGATCGATGGCGAGCATGATGGATGTGAGGTGCGTCCACGGCCATGCTGCGAATTATATCCGTGTTCGTGTTGGTGTAGACGCATGTGATGTACGCAAATGCTAGCTATCCCATGTATGTATCCGACCATGCAAAAAGAAAAAGGAAAAAAAAAAACTGGTACACACGCATGTATAGGTCTCCCAAAAAACTACACGGATATTACGAGCCCGCCACGAATATATTTGTTGGGCCTAAAAAGATTACGTTCTAAATGAGCGAAATTTTCGGCGGAATATGCCAGTTTTGGCGCTTACTTGCTCTATTCTGCCGCCTAAAATCTAGCGACCGCCCTTCTTTTCTTTCGCCTATGATAAGATTCACGCGTGCGTTAAAATGGCCAGGAAATCCTCTCGCTAATCTGTTTCCTAATTAATAGCCACGAGAGTTAAAACGTGAGAGAGTCTCCGCCGATCCGTACTGTCCACAAATCTATTTTTTAATTAATTAATAGCTCCGGAGAATTGATTTTTTGAGTCCAAAAGAATGTTGTTCCGAATCCGGGCCGAGCAGGAAATCACAACAAAATCCGGCAATGAATCTGAACCGTCCATTCATACCTATCGCGCATCTCATCTCATTCTCATCTCGCCCCGATTCAATCACACGCCGCCGCCTCAAACCTACTATCGCTCTCGTTCCCATCTCACTCCCCGATTCAACCGCCGCAGCAGCCACGGCGTCGCGGCTCGACGGCGCGCGCCATCGAGCTGGCCGGACCGCGGCGCCCCATCGAGCTGCCTAGGGTTTGCGGGGCGACGGCCACCTCGCGCTGCAGGGAGCGGTCGCCTCCTCGGAGAAGGAGACGGCAGTTGTTCCGTGCTGGCCGCCGCCGTCTTCACCACCGCCCGTGGACACGCCGGATCTGAAGGCGGGGCGTCCCCGAGACGCATCCACCACCGCCCTTCTCAGCTTCAGTCCTCGCCCGCTGCACAAGGTGAGAAAGTCTCGTCGATCTGTCGCCTTTTTCGTCCCGTGACTGCTCTAGCTAGTTTCGGTGCACCTGCCACTCTTGTAGTTGGGTGCGAATGATTCCGCCTCACCTTGTACTGCGTATGACAAATTCAGCCGTTCTGCAAGATTCTCTTAATTAATTTGCACTCTTCTGCTATAGATTTTTCCTCGATTCAACCATACTATGGAAATTTATTTACACACGATTCAAAATTACTTCCCCACTGCATCTTGGCACACCACCGTGCTTGCTACTACTCCACAAAAGCACCTTCCACCACCACCTGGGTGGAAATGCTCGTCATTCCCAATCCATTGATAAAAACTACAGGAGCCGGTAACAGGCAGGTTATTATTAAAGCTCCTTATTCTCCACACCTCACTGTTTTATTTAGCAACTAACTAGTGAAGACCAAGACTTGGACCTTTTTGCAGCTTAAGCTTGCTATCTGCTCTGGGCATCCTATTGCCTCCTTGTATTAATTCCTCTGCTGTCTTTGGCAGGACAACTCATCTTCCAGTAAATGCTTTAGGAATAGAAAAAACAATTTTTTTGGGGATGCAATGCGTTTCCACATGCATGCTGTAGCTTAAGTATGCTCGCTGTTCAACACTGCTGGTTTTCTATGTTACGCACAGAGATGGGTTGCTGGTAATTTAGAACTCTATTTGGATCTATCCTTTGTACAATTGGTTAAATGGCTGAAGTTATCATTCTGTTACTGCAGCTATTAATCACCTAAGTCAATCAGCTTTTAATCTCCTCCACGACTTAACACACATATACACATGTCCAATCAGTTTACCTTTATGTGCATAAGGTTGGGGTTTTTTGCTTCTCCGTTTTTTCTTCTAAAATTTTGTAGCATCACAAATCTATAAGTTTTGTGTCAACTGTCAGGTAAGAAAGTCCTTATATGTCACCTGTTTCATGCAAAGTAGCCCCCCAGGCTGACTTTGCACGGTAGTGGAAGACTTTTCAGCCCTAATTCTCTCAACTAAAGCATGCTGAACAAGTGGACTTTACATTACTTTTTTCTGTGTAAACTTATGATATGATTTAATCCATCCTTTAGCCTCATTTTTCCTCTCTTTCTTACTACCTGTCCTGCTCTGCTTATCTTAAATGTACATTTATGCTTGTGATATTGTTTCAAACAACACACTTGGAAGAATGGCACTAATCATTTGCAACCGTGCAACCTTTTACAGATGGCTACATACATGTCATGACTAGATGACGACCCAAGGTTGCTGCCACAGTAGCTGCTGCCTGTCTTCATCGACCTGGTTCTTCCATTGAGAGGTATAAATCCCTCATGTCAAGTGTTGTTTTAATGTGTTCCAAGTCTTGTTTTGGCAAAGCACCTGTTGAATCAAATACTGATGGAGCACTACAGCAGCCAGAAACCTTGGTTCACCATTTTTTTGATGCCGCCGTCCTGTTGATTCACCATCTTTAAGTTGTACTAGTACAGCAGCTGTTTCCATGATTGTATTTCATCGTTAGAAACCAGTAAAAAAAATAATTCGGAAGTTGTTCATCTGGGAGAAAAAATTCTAACAGTATCTGACTGCTATTGTGAATGTTTCTTCCACATTAGTTCATCAAATGCTTTACCTCGGCATTTGATGTTCCATATTAAATTTTGGATTTCACTTGCTTATCTTTTGTGTGTTGCCACATAGTTTTATATTTGTCATGAAGGTATAATTAGCATGAAGTTGTATTTCTCTCTTTGCTATCAGATTTAAGAAGTGTGTGTATGGCAGGGACGACCACCACGGCAGTGCCATGTGCCCTCCTGCTCCAGTGTCCCTGTCGCGCAGACCTAGAGCCGAGAGGCACCCCTGCCGCGGCCTAGCTGACGACAATTACAACTGCCGCCTTGCTGCTTGTCTTCGTCGAGCTGGTTCTTCAGTTACAAGGTACAAATCCCTCATTGCACGTTTTTTTTGTGTGTTTCAAGTGTTGTTTTGGCGAAGCACCTGATAGAGTACTACAGCGGCCACATACATTGATTCTCCAAGTTTTGTTTGGATTAGTTGATGCGAGGTGAGGTCTTGTCGGTCTTGTTGATTCACCGTCTATGTAGTAGTAGCAGTACAACAGCTGATTTTACTGTGTAGTAGCTTGCTGGATGATGCTCGTGCTGTACCAGGCTTTGCCAATTGTCCTTGTACATTTAGATAACAGTGCACTAATTTATGATGCTCCTGGCTGTTTCTCTATTTCTCAATCATTTGGTGCTATTGATTATGAAAACCAAATGCATGTCATGTGATGGGATATATTGTATAACCTTTTAAATAAGTAAATAAATAAAATCGGGTGTTTATAATTTTGGAAACTGACTTGGCATGATTTCATGTTTGAGTTCTAACACAACCCGATTATTAAGTTGGTGCTAATGATTTCAAAGTGCAGTAGTGCTAAGTTTTGAACCCGTGTCACTAATTAAGGGAAATTAATTGACATTCAGACCTGCTATGTAATGACTTGAGATAATTATCTGGGTTCTCGTTTGAAGGCTTGCTAGATTGTCGCCACTATTGTCTTTTTATGTTCCATTATTCTGCTTGGAGTAGTGACATTTTGTGGCAAACCATATGCAGCAACAGGCACTTAGCAGCCCGCCCACGAAGCGTCCCCATGTGGGGTCTTGGCGGTGTCGCAACCAAGCTGGTGGCTGCCTGGGAGGGGCGCCGCCCACCAACTTCTCCACGTGCAGGGGAGAGTATGCCTGCAGCCGCACCATGCTTTATGACCGTTGGCATCCTCTTCCCCGCTGGCATCGTCCCCACACGAGCAGACCAGTGGACCACCAGCAACATCAAGCAGAGGCCGACACTAAAGGTAAATAGACGTAAGTGATGTTGTTCCACGGCCATCAAGCCATGGCGATTCTGTTCTCCGCCTTCATGGGGTGCCATGTTAAATGTCATATTTAGCAGTTCTGATCGATCTGTCGATGAGGCCAATCCCTTTATGGTTCACTACATATTGCCATGCATGTTTGATAGTTTCAATACGGGTTTTGATTAAAACTTCAAACTGTGTTAATATTGTCTGGTACTCTCTTGCAATGCTTAGGATTTTTTTTTGTTAGCATGTTGCTGTCTATGAAATATGTGTACTGGATGGTAAAATTTGAGTTCATGGATATTCCATGTTGACTGGATATTAATCTCTTCGTGTGCCAACCTGAATGCTCAATTTCGATCAGCTAGTGCTGAGTCTTTTGTTGTGTAGATTGAGTAGTAAGTAATGATGCTCGAAACAGTAGTGTTTTCTTGTTGTAGTGAAATCGTTTGCCTTCTAGTTGCTATCATCTGATGATCTAAACAATATACTACATGGCCACCAAGATTTACTTGCATCCATCATAAGCATGCTACTATTATATGATGAAGTTGTGGACACGTCGTGATCAGTGATCATTCCTTGGTTGATGCTTGGCCTAGCTCTAGAGTAGATCTTATTTGTGGACATGTCGAGCAAGCTTTTTCTAGTATGTTAATTGTCGTCGGTGCATGCAGGCCCTTGTTCTACCAGCGGTAGCATGCTGGAGCGGTTTTGCTGCTCTAGGGGAGAGGATGAGTCCCTGATGCAGCATCAGCAGCAAGGGAGACACGTGTATGGCCAGGAGTGATCCGGCTGTACATGCTTATTTGTGTACACGCTGCAGGGAGGGGGTCGCCTCTGGAGTAGGGGACGGCACTGTTCGGCGTTCTCCTCGCTGGTGTCGATCGTGGCCGCAGCTACTCGCCGGCCTCTATGCTGGCGTCTTCGCAAGGGCGCCTGACCAGCAGGCAGGCCGTGGATGCGCCAGATCCAAAGACTGGGTGGCTGCTGCTGCTGTCTTCCCCGACCACGTCCCCGAGATGCATCCTGCCATCGACCGTCCTCAACGTCGCTCCTCGCCCGCTGCTGCAGGTGAGACAATCTCCTCCATATCTTGTTGTTTTTTCCTCCTGTCAACGACGCCATATGTGCTACTGCTACGCCTGCTTTAACTGTTGCAGTTTGTGTGTAGCTGCAACTGATTACAGTCTGCCAAATTAAAAAAAAAAAAAAAACTGATTACAGTCTGCCTAGTTACCGATCTGATGGCTGGTTGGGGCGACCATGTCGTGGAGGAGCTTGCCCTCAAGTCCCACTGCAGCGACCTCGACACTGCAGTTCAGGAGCTCGCTGACATCGCTACCCGAAGGTCAATTTTTTTTCTTTGGTCGTGCTCGAATAGGAGGCTGTCTATCCTCGAAGGCCACAGCCGTGTTTGCTTGTTGTGCTGACCAAGCACTATTCTTCAGGTGGATACATGTATTTGTTGTTTTTCTGCAGAAACTTGTCATGTTTCTGCACACAAATGTTATAAGTAACTAAAATGGATGTCCTTCCATGCAAAATATATCACCATATAAATTATTTTGCATTTGATGGTTGTGATAAGAATTTCAAACTTTGTTATTATGTTCTGGCACTCTCTTGCAATGCTTAAGCTTATTTTAATAGGTTGTAGCGTTGGATCGTCATTATTTGAAGTGTTGGATCATCGTTTCTTGCAATACTGGTTTAGGTGTAGTGGCGGTGCTATGACTAGGGATTGTTTGGTTTCCATTGGAAGCACGAAGCAACGATCTCCCCGGAAGGAAGCAGATAAAAGGGCGATTGGGAAATCGGTGGAATATTTTGCGTAAGCAGTTAATTAACATGGCGACGATCGTGAAATCCGTGGAATATTTGGTATGCATCTAGACCGCTTGCTCGTCGAGACAGTAGGCACATCTACGCCGCTAACTCGTAACAAGAAACACTCATCACCATCTCGAAAAGAAGAACATGGGAGTCAATCTGTCCAACAAGCCAATGACGACGAGTAAGGAAGGGAAATAGTAATCAGTTGCGAAAATGTAGGAAGCGAGTTACAGCAGCACTATTTTCAATGGAAAGTAATCAAGTTTTCCTCGATCCCCGCCCTCGAATAATTAATATGTACGGCATGATAGCAATCAGAGGAGTCGTCACCGATCCGGGGCGCGGCGCATCACAGCGTGCGGTTTGCTTATTAGCGACCAACAAAGATGAGAGAGATAAACCAAAACTTAATCTCGTTTTTTCTTCCTTCCCGCCGTAAGCTCATGGTTGAAATTCAAAACTATATTGTTGCCTCCCATCATCCGGGCTGTATAAATATAAGAGCGCCTTCGCGTGAGCCGTGTGCGGGTTGCGCGTGTGACTTGACGACTTTATGATATACTCCCTCCGTCCGTTGAAGAGTGGACATGGGGTTTTCAAGACAAATTAGTAGTTTTGTAGAAAACCCCTTCCTCCTTTCATTAAAGTTACGGGCTAGCAGTGATGTTTCTTTGATTCACGTATATATTTAATGTGCATGCCTCATTAATCACAAGCAAAAGGCAATCCAACCAGTAGAATCAATTCCCGCCAGCTAATTTAGCATCAGCTTGCACCGTTCCCTCGACTGAATCGTTGCATGTCTCATTAATCGAGGCCTAGACTGAGGGGAAAGATGCAAAATTACCACCGGAAACGTAGACGTACACTTATTTTCCGGAAAAACGTGGAACCCAAACGTCCACTTTTATACGGACGGAGGGAGTATATCATAAGGTTATATTCGGTGTTGTACGTGTGCTAATAGCAAGCAGGATATCCTCTTATGTATCCAAGAAAGGCTTTTCATGTCTAATTAATGGGAAAAAAACTAGGAGGGAATATCTAAAAAGCTAATCATTCTTGGTTATTACGATTTGGACTACCCGCTAGGTGCGCCATGCAAGGGAACTGGGAAACTAATCACGGGATTGTGGAGTAGTAGAAAAAGAATCCGGAAAGTAATAAGGATGATATTCACGAGACGGAAGTTCAGGAAACTAATCATCACGGTCCTGTTTTCTAAAAGAAGAAAGTCACGCTTGCATCACTGCTAGCAAATAATTAAATGCGTGAACCGAAAATTGACGATGATTTTTTATTTTACAAAACGGAGTTTCAGGAAACTAGTACCACAGTCCTGATTGTTTTTTGAAGGAAAGCTAATTAAGCCTGTTGTTCGGAAACCACCACCACTAAATACTTGGACCGAGAAAACTGATTTTTTTTGTTGTTTTCGTTCGAAAATCCTATAAAGCTGGCCTAATTAATGGAGAGAACTAGGAGGGAATGTCTCTTCTGTTTTTCGATCGCAGGAGCCATCCGTGACTAGCCGATCCGAGCGGAGAATTCCTCTTTTACTTGGATTGCGCTCCTCTCGTGCATGCAGAACAGTTATTGCTGTTGCAGGTTTAGAGGGATTGTACGGTGTTTTAGGAAACCAAACCACGGTCATGATTTTACAGGAAAGTGACGGTCACATACCGAAGATGTGACCTGAAAATCAACAGATCCTCTTCCCGCCGAGATTGCTCTCTCTTTTCGTTGAAAAAATTCGTTCAAATATTCTTCCCTCCAACAGACGAGCCATCTAGCCGGGGCTCTATAAATACAAGAGCGTCGTCACGGGAGCCGCGTGCGGTTGCGCGTGTGACTTGTCGCGACTTGGGCGAGCTTGGCGACGGGGAGGGGGGGGGGGGGGGGAGGGGCCTCCGGATCGAGCTCGCACCACCTGTGTCGCCACGCAACGCCCGAATGAGCTCGCATGCACTTGTGCCGCGCGCCGATGGATCACGCAGCAGGTTAGTTACACGGACGGATCGATGTAGCTAGTGTTTCTTTCACTCGTTCTTCTTTTCAGATTTATAGATCGTCCAGCATGCATTCAACTTGTGTTTGACTGGCTGGTTTTGGGAACTTTGAATTGGGTGAGAAGAGATCAAGAGATTAGTTAGTTAGAAGGATGATGCTTTGTTGACGGGAGTGAAAGAGAAGTGCGATCTCGATCTGGGTTTCATATCTATGTCGCTGTGAATACCAGGCGTACGTAGGAAATTATAATAGCGCCTCCTTCCTCTCGATCGATCTCTCTTTTTTTTCCCCTTTACTCACGTGTAGTGATTTGATGGGGCAAATCGATGCATCTTACCGATCGGACTATATTAGACTTGAGGAGATATTAAGTTAAAATCTTATTTCCCAGTAGTCCTTTATCTTCTCATACCCTTTATCGAAGTCTGGAGTCTTATTTTTCTTGACAAACTCGTTGTTCAATCTTTTCTTCCAGTTGTTGAATAGCTCGGCCATCTTCTTAAGAGCCCAGTCCTTGACTTTTTGCTCCATGTTTTGCCAGGCAATCTTTTCTGCCTCATCTGGATCCTCCTCATCTGAATCCACCTCTGGCCCCGGCGTCGCTGCTGTGCACAGGTCCTGCCATGGTCAGCTCTTCATCGACGTCAACTCCTTCCAAGAATGAGATCGAACTCATATTAGATTTTACTTTGATTAGATCTGCTGCTTTTACTTTGATTAGAATATTAGATTTGCTGCTATTCATGCTAAATGTTGACGTGCTGCTGCTTAAGCTTCAATGCTTGCACATTTTAGGGTTATATGTGCCTAGAATTGCTTCTGTGATTGATGGGTTTGAGCTGTTGCTCTAAGCTTGCTACCATTTGGGTCCGAATGCTTCTAGCTGGTAGTGTGTGTTCTTGGCCTGGCCTTGCTTAGGGAGGAATGGCTCCATTTTATTTTGCATTTTTCTTGTTCTAGCTATGGAATTTCAGAGATCGTCCAATTTAAAGGAAAAAAAATAATCACCAGATTGTCCAGATAGAGCTCAAGTGCATTATTCTTTCTATTTTGAATTTTTCAACGGGCCTGAATGGTTTTGCTATCATTTAGGTACCTCAAGAAGGTCTGGTGCATCATCCCTATAAATGTTGTCGATTTAGGCTTAATTATACATGAATGCATCAAGCAGTACCGTTGTAAAGAAAGTTTCTTACCATTTGTTTTACGGATTAACCAAGGTTTACTGGAACGCCGGTCACTGGAGTTATGTGTAATCCTCACCTCACCTGTTGGAAATGAATTACACAAATGTAGATCTTGCTTGTGCTGCAGAGTTTAGTCTTTGTTAGCCTTATCCTTGGACGGAGTTGTACATGCTTTATGCGTATTGACGAAACCAAAAGCCACTGGTACCCAAAAAGTGTGTATGCGACTTGTTCTGGATGTTCAATTATCATCTTTTCCAACTTAGAATCTTAAGACTAGTTCTTCTTTTTGCAGGTGTAGAACGTCAAAAAACACTTATCATTCCCAATGTAGCTCCAGTTGAAGCATGTTGATTGTCGTGCTGTTGTTGCATGGTGCTGGAGCGTTTGCCTGTAGGCCCCAAATGAAGGTAAAACTGGCTCCATGTTGCAATCTAAACCTTGAATAGGCTCTAGAACACTCTTATTGTCCTGGAATCATAACCAAGAGGAAGTTTTCATGTAGTAGAACACATGAGTGTGCTATATCCTGAGATAAATTCTTTTCTGGAGGCTAGCTAGTGTTGTTTCCGAGATTGTAGTTTGTGGTTGTTTCTTAGTGAGATCGAAGTTGTCGCTTGCTGATGAGTGAACTCATTTGCTGTGTTGATGTGAAATGATCTTGTTGTTTAGACGCTGTCCACTTTTGATGTATGTGAACTGTTGGCTTCTTAGGATCTTGTCTTTAATATCAGTTTCCTCTTCGTGGAATGAGCAGTGCCCATTCTTTTCTTTTATGAATTTATTTTTCCCTCTGATATTGAGAAGGTGACCCATATTGGCAGTTTCCAGAGCTATGTCAGTTATTGAGCAGTCCTTGTGAATGTGAAATTGATAGCTAAACTCTGGTGGTCTTGCTATCATTCAGGTACCTCGAGAAGGTGCGGTCCATCATCCCCACAAATGAGGCTTTTGTCGAGAGCGACCCCGATGATAAAGGCAAGAGGTCAAGCTCAACACACAAAGGTCAGTCATTTGTCGCGCTCAAATCGGCTGGTATATATGTGTAAAATATGGTGTGCTTGCTGTCTTGTATGCTTATGCCCGTGCGATGCTCTGATTCTAGCCAACTGGTCGTGCCCATTTTTGCCGTGCTGCTTGAGTATTGATTTGATGGTAGGATGGTGTGTGCCTGGTTTCCATAGTTTCTAGCGATATGATAGTTTTTAGATGATTTATACTTGCACAGAAGTGACTAGTGGATGCCGATGACAGCTTAGACAATGGAACCCAACCATTGCTCATTCATTTCTCTTTTTCTTCAAAAGAAAAAATAGAAATGATGGAAGTGGTGTTATCCAAGATGAGCTGGCTTTTCCTGATGGTAGCGCATCGAACATGAAAAAGATGGCAGTCCAGTTGTATTTGTGAGCTTGAAACTGTGCTATTATCTAGCACTCTCGCTTTGAATGCTAACTTTTTCATGTGACTAGCTTGCAATGCTCAATCAAAATGTTGATGAATCAAAACGGCTGGTATTTATGTGCAAAATATGTTGTGCTTGCTGTCTAGTGCGATGGCTCTGATTCTAGCGAACTGGTCTTGCCCAGTAGCTGCTATGGACATGAACGGCATTTTGGTCGTGCTGCCTGAGAATTGATTTGATGGTAGGGTGGAGTGTGCCTGGGTTGCATAGTTTCTAGCGATATGCCTGTTTTTAGATGATTTATACTTGCACATAGTTTCTAGCTTAACTCTGGTGTTGTTGCTATCATTCAGGTACCTTGAGAAGATGCGGCGCATCATTTCTACAGATGAGGCTTTCGTCCAGAGCGAAGGCTGTGGATATGAAGGCCAGGCGGGTCGTGCAGGAGGTCAAGCTCACGCAAAGGTCAGTCCTTTGTCGCGGTCAAATCGCCTTAAAACTGTGCCGATGTTCGCAGAGCGTCGACGACATCCCCAAACCATCTAACAAGAAACTGCGACAGGCATCCCGCAACCCCAAAGAGATGTGTAGTAGCCTAATAAAACGGACGGGAATTGCAAAAATGACGAGTTCTCGCGACTCCCCAAGTAACCATTTCTCCAAAATCGTGGGGCCAAACAATCAACCGAGGACTCCAAACTATTTTTATAGAACACGAGAACAGCGTCATCATACGCGTGTGCTAGTCCAAACTGGAAGGTAAAATTGTTCCCAAGATAGAGTGCTTCATTCTCGATTCTACGAGAATTGTTGCGAAAGTGTTTCATTTTAATAAACCCGTGTGCTAGTCCAAAGTGGAAGGTAAAATTGTTCCCAAGATAGAGTGCTTCATTCTCAATTCTACGAGAATTGTTGTGAGTGTTTCATTTTCTTCTCTTAAATAGAAGTTTCATTTTCAATTAATGTATCCTAATATGTTGCCAAAATATTCTTGTGATGATCAATTCAACCTCTGATTAAAAGATAGACCCTTTTCGTGCACCCATCGTCTGTCCCTCCACCAACTCCATCATCCCAAACATTAGCTTGTGAACTCGGTGAAGCAATACCTCGGGTCAGAGAAATAAAGGTGGAAAAAGACAACATAACATGAGTGGATATGTCGAATAGAGACCATATATGTGAGCTAGAGCTTGCTGGTCGATGCTCCTTAACTTGCTTTTTATCAGTGCTACGGCATTCCACATCACATGAAATTAGCCCTAACTAGGAGATCCCACAATCTGGTTAAACTGTTCATTAATTGTTTCATGCATGCACCGATCGATTACTCTAAAAGTTGATGTATGGGAGCGACCATGGTTTTCAGAGGAGTGGCAATGTAGTAGACATCTTAGGCCTCCATGCTCATGTTATAGGGTGAATGAGTTTAGGCGAGCGGCCAAGACAACAAAGCTCTCTGGCTTGAGAGCATAACTCCCTGCAGAGAGTAGCGTCGGAACATAGCTATTATTCATCATAGGTATCTAGTTCCATGTCCATTTTGCAATTTTAATAAACCGATGTTTAACTTTCTAGCGCCTACATAATTGGCTCAGTCGGGAGGTCGAATGCAAAATTTAGCAAAAGCAAACTCCTAGTATAAAATAAGGATTCTAAAAATGCGTTATCAAAATGGCACGTGAACTAATAGATGATGTCTATCTCGAAGCATAAAATAATAGTGCATATAAGTGAAATGCCACTTAAAATGTTTGGTAATAACTTTCCTACCATAAAATAATGGGAGTCTCTACGTCTCAGTCGACTGAGACATATCTTATGTCTCAGTCAACTTACGTCACCTTCAAAATCCGCTTCCTCACGTCGCTATCGCCACTGCACGTCACTCCCTATCGCCCTGCTGCTCCTCACGTACTCACGTCGCTATCACTACCTTTCGCACTGCTGCCTTTGCATATGGTGGTCGTCTGGTCCTGTTGGGTGGAGCCTACCATGGGTTAGCTCTAATATGATTTTTCTCCTTTGCTAGCTCGTTGCACTAGTCCATGTTTCACGTGGATGTAGCCTAGTCTACCAAAACGTTGTTTTGACTCTCCACAGCTACTCATCTCCACGCAAAAATTTGTGTGTTTGCAACAATTTAAGTAAGTAGTTAAGCAACAATTTTTTGCGCTGCAAATTCATTAAAATGAGAAGAATTGCAAAATGATTCTGAATAAAACTCAGTTTCAACTGCGGTCGCAACTAGCTCGGGAGATAAAACTCAGTTTCAACTGCAGTTGCAACTGGCTACAAAAGACTAAAAACAAAAAACACAACAACAAAATGAAATAAAAAATCACTAAGAAAAAATAATAGAAAATAAATTATTAAAATGAGAAGAATTGCAAATGGTTCCGAATAAAACTCAGTTTCAACTGCGATTGCAAACTGGCTCGGGAGATAAAACTCAGTTTCAACTGCAGTTGCAACTGTATCGTGAGAAAACCAAATTTCAACTACAGTTTCAACTCCAGTTGCAACTAGCTCGGGAAAGAAAAACTCAGTTTCAACTGGAGTTGCAACTGGATTGGGAGAAAAAACTCAATTTCAACTCCAGTTGCAACTACCTCGGAAAAAAACTCAGTTTCAACTACAGTTGCAACTGGCTACAAAAGAATAAATACAAAAACACAACAACAAAATGAAAAAAAAAATCACTAATAAATATTAGAAAATAAATTATTAAAATGATAATGATTGCAAATTGTTCTAAATAAAACGATTTTTTTCAAATTTGGAACCATTTTCAAAATGGAACCATTTTCAAATTTGGAACCATTTTTAATTTGGTGAACCATTTTAAATTTGAAACCATTTTACAAAAATGAAACCATTTTTTAATTGGGAACCATTTTCAAAATGAACAATTTTCAAATTTGGAACCATTTTTAAAAATAAACCATTTTCAAAATGAAACCATTTTCAAATTTGGAACCATTTTTAGTTTGGAACCATTTTAAATTCGGAACCATTTTTAAAATCGGAACCATTTTAAAACAAAAATTGTGGATGAACCATGTTTCCTTGAAACTAGCTCCGAATTTGCAACTCAGTTTCAACTGCAGTTGCAACTGGCTCGGAAGAAAACCCAATTTCAACTACAGTTCAACTCCAGTTGCAACTAGCTCGGGAAAGAAAACCTCAGTTTCAACTGGAGTTGCAACTGGATCGGGAGAAAAAAACTCAATTTCAACTCCAGTTGCAGCTTGCTCAGGAAAAAAAACTCACTTTCAACTGCAGTTGCAAATGGCTACAAAAAGACTAAAAACAAAAACACAACAACAAAATGAAATAAAAAATCACTAAGAAAAAATAATAGAAAATAATCTATTAAAATGAGAAGAATTGCAAATGGTTCTGAATAAAACTCTGTTTCAACCGCGGTTGCAACTGGCTCGGGAGATAAAACTCAGTTTCAACTGCAGTTGCAACTGGCTCGGGAGAAAACCCAATTTCAACTACAGTTTCAACTCCAGTTCAACTAGCTTGGGAAAGAAAAACTCAGTTTCAACTGGAGTTGCAACTGAATCGGGAGAAAAAAACTCAATTTCAACTCCAGTTGCAACTTGCTCAGGAAAAAAAACTCAGTTTCAACTGCAGTTGCAATTGGCTACAAAAGACAAAAACAAAAAACACAACCACAAAATGAAATAAAAAATCACTAAGAAAAATAATAGAAAATAAATTATTAAAATGAGAAGAATTGCAAATGGTTCTGAATAAAACTCAGTTTCAACTGCGGCCGCAACTAGATCGGGAGATAAAACTCAGTTTCAACTGCAGTTGCAACTGGCTC
Source organism: Poa pratensis (assembly GCA_947311845.1). Classification (NCBI taxonomy): domain Eukaryota; kingdom Viridiplantae; phylum Streptophyta; class Magnoliopsida; order Poales; family Poaceae; genus Poa; species Poa pratensis. Next base: position 7,691,972 of record CAMZMU010000100.1, on the reverse strand, counting down.
GGGAGAAAACCCAATTTCAACTCCAGTTGCAAACTAGCTCGGGAAAGAAGAACTCAGTTTCAACTGGAGTTGCAACTGGATCGGGAGAAAAAAAAACTCAATTTCAACTCCCGTTGTAACTTGCTTAAGGAGAAAAAACTCAGTTTCAACTGCAGTTGCAACTGGCTACAAAAGACAAAAAACAAAAAACACAACAACAAAATGAAATAAAAAATCACTAAGAAAAAATAATAGAAAATAATCTATTAAAATGAGAAGAATTGCAAATGGTTCTGAATAAAACTCAGTTTCAACTGCGGTTGCAACTGGCTCGGGAGAAAACCCAATTTCAACTCCAGTTTCAACTCCAGTTGCAACTAGCTTGGGAAAGAAAAACTCAGTTTCAACTGGAGTTGCAACTGGATCAGGAAAAAAAAACTCAATTTCAACTCCAGTTGCAACTAGATCGGAAAAAAACTCAGTTTCAACTACAGTTGCAACTGGCTACAAAAGAATAAATACAAAAACACAACAACAAAAACTGAAAAAAAATCACTAAGAAAATAATAGAAAATAAATTATTAAAATGATAAGAATTCAAATTGTTCTAAATAAAATGTTTTTTTTTTCAAATTTGTAACCATTTTCAACTAGAAAAAAAATCATTTGCGAACCCATTTGCAACTAGAAAAAAATCTCAGTTGCAACCCGACTTGCAACTAGGACTCAGTTACAACTCGATTTGCAAATGGGATAACTCGTTTGCAACACCACTAAAGACTCACAATTTTTTTTAAAGAAACCGACTCTAAATGGATATACATAAAAATCCACACACAAAAACTAAAAAAATAAATCTCTCGTGCGCTTCATTGCCATCCTCTCCCTCTCACATGTTATGCGTCCACTTGTAAGACACAAAAATGTCCAGACAAACACAAAAAGAAAAAGAAACACAAAAACAAGGGCAAGTGTTCACACCGCAAAAAAATATCCAAAAATCCCATATCGTTAGATAACAAAGAAGGGAATAAAAAAACCATATAAACACACCCAACAATAACAACAACAACAAGCTTGCACGTGCCATACATTTGGTTGTGCACAGAAGAAACAACAAGCTCTAACGGTTATAGTGTTGTGATTTTAACTAACACTCAGACGACAAACAAATTGCGATCCGAAAAAAACACAGAAAAAAAGTCTAAGTCGCACGCGCAACCCGCGCGCGGTACCCTCGACCCCTCCTCATATTTATAGGCAGGCCAGCCAAGCGATTTCAAAACAAGCGTGGGCGCCAATATTTTCATCCCCCTCCCCGCGCTAATATAATTATGTTGTTGCCGCAATCTTCTAACTAATGATGGTATTTCCATGTTACATCCATCGCCTGCCATTCTTCACGGGAAAACTCAACAGACTCCCAGCTGGTTATTAACGCCCAAGCCTAAAACAAGGGATACACATCATCCCTTTAATTGGGAGGATCTATGAGTATCGTCACGTCCTAATTCTAATACACGTCTCGTGATGAGGGACTTGCGCAATTGTCTAACTAATCATGGTATTTCCAACCATCGCATGACATTGTTTACGGGAAAGCTCAACACACTCTGGCCGGCTGGTTATTAACACCCAAGCGTAAATCAAGGGATACGCATCATCCATTTAATTGGGAGGATCTATTAGTACCATCACGTCCTGATTCTAATACACGTCTGACGTCTCGTGACGAGGGACCTATGCTCACGGAAGGGATGCTTGAGATTTTTTTGGGAAAAGTTCGAATTCTGACCGAGGTGAGGTGAGGTGAGGTTAAGCTGGAAGATGGAGTTTTTTATCCATCGCCCACCAGCCGGTATTCTCTCCATCTCCAACATAAATCAAGCAGATTTCTGAAAAAGTCGAAGCACCATACATGTTCAAATCCCAGACGGATTTGTAGGCTATAAATCCGGTTCATAGTGTTCGTTGTACTAATTAAACTACTACTAGTATAGTACATGCTCTTACAAATTAATCAGATATCACATACTCTGGTACTTGAATGGATCGATCTTGTAAATAAATATGGAGGCGATAGCCTTGGTGCATTCAAATCAAATCTGACCATCCTTTTTTTTTTGAAAGGAAAATCTAACCATCCTTGTACCACCACGTAGCAACTCAAACCCTCTCTTCTTGATTAGATTTGGTACAAGCCACGCACGCATAATTATGGAATGGAGTACCACTCGGCCTACCTAAGTTGAGCTAATCATGCATGTACACGTTAATTAGCAACCGGGTTTTTTGGAGATTTTTTTTTTGGCATTAGCTATGCTGCTTTAAAAAAAAAAAAGGCACCGCACAGCAGATATATGATGATAAAAGGTGCACAGCTATTGTAATGTTTAAATACAGATTTCAACTCGTAACAAGTTGTTTACTTCAAAACAGAAATGCAAGATCGAAAATGAAGATTACAAAGGGAATATTACAGTTCAACCCAACATTACAGAATCTGGTATCACATAAGCCTAAAACAAGAATCCTAAACTAGTGTTGGTCTTCTTCACCTAAAACAAGAATCCTAAATATTACAATTCAACTCCACGTCATGTCTTGTGTTGGTCTTTTCTTCTTCACCTAGATGAAAGACACAACACACGAAGACAACAAATTGGATTAAAGGCTTGGATCATGACAAACAGTAGTGAATGTACATGGATCGGGAAGAACAACAATAGTGCAACAGCAGCTTACACAACCATGGAACGCAAAACGAAAATCGCTATGAATTCATCTTGATAGCTAAATAGCCTACATGTTAATATGAGATGTATGTGCAGAATCGGCTTAGCTGGGTATTGAAATTGACATGCGACTCAATAACATGAATATAATCTCCTCGTTGTTTAGTGGATACAAACAAAAAAAAATTAGGAACGAGCCCAACACTAACTAGCATGGACAATCACATGCCTTGGAAAGCGGCTATTAGCAGCCTAGAACTAGTCAAACAGAGCAGTGATGCATATGAATACATAACATAGTGAGGTGGCAGAGCAAGGCAAGGAAATCCTCAACCGAGGCCCACTGTATTTTTTTGTCTTGACATATTATCACAAACCCACCTGCCTTGAACCGCGAACCTAAAGCCATGCATGAGACTGTTAATTTTTTTGTTAACTTTCTGAGTTAACAAAGATAAACTGTGCACGCTACAACAATTACAACAGTAGTAGGAATTCCGCATGCAACACCACAATTGCTAATATACAGTGGAAACCATAGCAAGCATTCCAGGAAACAAAGAGTGTCAAGCATGTATAATCCCAAGATCAACTAAAAAAACCATCAAAAGGAGTAAATACTACAGGAAATGATCAGAAATAAATTCCAAGCATTATAGGAAATAAATTGCTTTCCACCACGATGAGGAGAAAAGAGAGAAACCAGAAAATTACCTGTACCCGGAGTCGAAGAAGAAAGCCACAGCTGCCATCGCATGGAGCGGTCAACTCGCTGCCATCCACTTTTCACCTTCACGGCGTTGTGCTGCTCCGTGTACTACTCCAGCGACTACCACTGGTTGAAAAAGCTACCTGCATGACAACGAAGACCGATTCACTTCCATGGCACAAGAAACTATTACTCATAATCAAACAGAAAATATATCCTAATGTAAACAAACTAAGTTTAGAGCTGCCAATGACAACTGAATGACTATTGAGCATACACAAGAATACATGATTTCAACGAATTAAAACAGCCATGAGAACGCATGACTGAACCACCAAGCAAAACCCATGTGTTGTTCCTTTCTAGGAAGTTCCAAATTAGATCCATGGTAGAAACTGGACAGTTCGTCGAAAACTCTAAATTCTACCGCAAGTCCCTATTCCCTGTTTTCATAAAAATGCATGCTCATATGTTCAGACCATTATGCAAAGCAAATGCACTAGGCGTGCAAGACTCCTCATTACTACTGCAGAAATAGAACGATGAACTTTGAAAACAAACTGCCCAGATTCACATTAAAGGCAATCATGTAAGACAGTGCATGCAGCCATGAAACTCATATACCACAAATACATGCCAGACACAGATGGAAGCAATCAACAGCAAGCAAGCATGGACGTGGTATCACACAGACCAAGATGAGGAGAAAAGAGAGAAACCAGAAATTACCTGTACCCAGAGTCGAAGAAGAAAGCCACAGCTGCCATCGCACGGAGCGGTGAACTCATGGCCATCCAGTTTTCACCTTCATGAACGCCACGGCAATCTGCTGCTCCGTGTACTACTCCAGCGACTACCACTGGTTGGAGAAGCTATCTGCACGACAACAAAGAAGACAGATTCACTTCCATGGCACAAGAAACTATTACTCATCATCAAAGAAAAAAGATAACCTCCAAAGAAGTAGAAAATACACAACCAACTGGAATAAACAACACCATCTATTAACTCGGTGCCAGAGGAGTGTACACAAAAATAGTTCAAGATTTATAACAGATTGCAAGACTCTGATGTTATTTAACTTAGAACCCAGACCAGACAAGCTTAGCAGACTTATGGTGCAAAAGAGGAAATTGTCATCCAAAACAAGGTATTTAATATGCGGGGAGGTGAGCCGTCTCAATCTTCGTTCAGTCCGGCCGCGATCAGGCTGAATCTCCCTTCTGGCCGCGCGTGCGTGATCGAGATCATACTTGTGCCGCGCGCCGATGGATGGGATCATGCAGCAGCAGCAGGTTAGTTACGGACGGATGGACCTAGTGTCTTGTTTCTTTCATTCAGATTTATTTGATCGTCCAACATGCGTGATGCAACTCGTGTTTGGTTTTATCTTGGGTGAGAAGAGATTACTTAGAAACCACGATGTTTGGTTTAGAGAAGTCAAAAAAGAGAAGACGATCAAAAAGGGCGATCTGGATCTTGGTAATTTCACGTGGCATCAGGTAAGCAGGCGTAGGAGATTAACCTGCCCCCGCCCCTCCCGCTCTTCCCCCTCTCCTCCGCGCTCCACGCCCTCGCCACGCGCGTCCCCTTCCCTCTGGATTAACAATGCTGAACAAGTGGCACGGTGTTGATAGTACTAAGCTATTCAAACCACAGACTATAATGGTGAAGCGTAGAAGCAGAAAGATGCGTCTCAGCTAAAAATAGGCTGATTGAATGAACAACCACCTCTGGATTATTCAAAATAAGCATAAGAGTCTACAAAAAATAACCATTAGCAGAGGATATACTGGGATGCAATAACAATAATAGCAAAAAGGTAATAACCAAGTCGGTTTGTATCGACTAGTCTGTGATGCAAACACTTGTTACTATTGTAAGTGCATCATGAGGAATTCAACACTACAGACAAAATCTGGTTTGTGTTCCCTTTGCATGACATCAAGTTTTGACACATGCGAGCAGTACGGCATAAAACAGAGATAGAGGAAAGTGGCAACAAGGGTATAATTCAGGTATTACAATATTTCAGCAGTAGAGAGTTGGCAATGACAGTTGAGACCATGGTCCAGGTCATGCAAACAATCCAGACTGCGGACAGGGAGAAACAGTCAGCCTGGCGAGTCAGCAGCATGCATGCACTATAGTTCAGAGCTTACATGTGTTTTCTACAAGAGAGGGGTTCGAGCAGCCGCTAGTGTTATTTGATATCATCGCCGGTTGCTGCTGGGATCCTCGTCGTGCACGATCCTTGTCGTACACGAGAAGCTGAACTGGGAGGAAATGAAGGCATCAACTTTAACAAGACAAATCCCTGGCACAACAAGAAGAAAACAGAGGTTAAACTTGGGAAAGATACAACATCCATGCACCTTTTATTCTAACCAGTAAGCTGTCACTAGAAATGCGGGTGTTCTAGGTAAGTCATTTAGCAGCAAGAGAATGGTTAGCAAGGGAACAGATAATCTCAGATTTCCAAAACATAGTAGTACTTTGTCCCTCAGACTATATAATTACGAGCATAAAACTTAAATTGATCTTCACATAACTGCTAGGTAAAATAAAAAGGTAATTCAGCGGCAGTTTTTTTTCGAAAGCTGAAGCATAGAAACAGAATACACAGATGACAGATCTACTACCAGCAATACATGCCGGATAAAACAAGCAGCTATCCCGGTCCACGAAAAGAATTAGTCGACAAAATGCAATTAACACATCATGTCCTAATTAAATACAAACCTATAGGTCCTCTAAACATGGGGGAGACAAACTATAAACCATAGACCATTGACAGCAGCAAAATAAGCAGACTCTCACGCTTTAGACAAAACCATCCGATAACAAAAGAGAAAACCACGAATCATCTCGTGGTATTTATGAACCAAGCATCAAAAGAACACAATAACCATCAAGCAACGATCTTGAACAGGACATGACCTAGAGCAAAACACGCACACACGGACATAGCACGAAGAACATGATCAAGAGCACTATAGAGGAGCTCCTACCACTTGAGACTCTAGGGTTGCTGTAGCGCCATCCCACCGACACCGATGACAGAACTATTCTCAACTGCTGGCTTTCTCAGAAGGTTCTCATGTTTAAATGTTTAAGCCAAAGTAGAAACAGAAAATTCATGAATTACATTGACTACTAGACCTGGACTTCAAATCACCAAACAGAGATCAACTTCTTAGTAGTTAAAACGTAGAAACTAAATGGCCACTTTGCGGCTGGATGGACGGAGCATAGTACAGCCACGACACAAAGCACATGGGAGCCGGAAGCAGTAGCTCACCGGAGAGGTCGCAGAGGAGGCCAAGCGTCACCGCCACCGCTGTTCCGGCGCGGTGAAGCCGCCAGGGCAGACAAGCCTATCACCGCGCGCGAGGCCGAGGCTACGGCCAGCCCAGTAGCAACAACACCGCCGGTGCCGGAACAACACGGTCACACCGGACCGAAGCCCCATGCCCTTTGCTTGATTGCTGCTCTCTTTGGTGACCTCCACCCAAGGATCTCCCATCTGCAAAGGTAATTTATTCACATTTCAGTCCACTTTGGTACTTCGATGTGCACAGAAGATAAATTATAGTTCAGAAAACAGTGGCGCACTATTCAAAAATGAATAAGGCATGATTTGTTTACTAGGACTAAGTTCCTCCACAACTAGAAACACTAGATGTCAAGGATTCTAGCATACACAGTAGCCCACGAAGGCCACGACCCAGAGCACCACCTCAGGACACAAACAAACTCATCCCTAACCTATTCTCGCAACGAGCAAGAACATGATGCACACAAACCACTATCTGCACGCAGCAACCATACCAAAAAAACCAAGGGTTGGAGTTGGAGAGTCATATTACCTAAGCACAGTACTCGCCGGTAAGTCCTGGTCGTCCATGGCTGGGCAGCAGCGGCGAGCACCACGGGCAATCTGCTGCTCCATATGTCCACCCTCGCGTCCAACTACAACTGGCTGAAGAAGCTAGCTAGCTCCTGCACAACAAATAAACAAAGCAACGTTCACCTCTGCCCAAGAAACTATTACTTACTCAACAGAGAAGCCTACAAGCATCAGCATGTACACGAAAGAACAATAGTGACACTTCTGAGAATTCATAACTTCATGCATATGATGGCTATAAGTAAAACTTTGTGTGTATGTAGATTACTCAGACGTGCATCATTACCAGTAACGATCCAAGGGTCTGTCCCTTGAGCAAGTTCTCAACAAATCTTTACACAAATTTCTTTATTACATATCACTACTCACATGTGCATTAAAATTCATTTTGGCTAGCAGTGGCACTCACAGGTGTGGGAGCCATCCGCCATAGAGGCCAGCCCTCATGAACTGGCCGGCTTCCATGATCATCCGGGCAGACGCCACCTGCAGCAACGCCGTCATCTCCGTCAGAACCCCCTAAACACATCCATCTGTCCATCATGGTAATTAAAAGATTCAGACTTCAGAGACGCACCATGTCAACAAAAACACTTGAATGTGGGATTTATACCAGCACGGTGAAGACAGGTAGCAGCAACCTTGAGTCGTCAGCTAGGCCGGGGCAGGTGCAGGACACGGGCATAGATGAGGGTCCCAGAGCCGTGGCTTGTTAGTCAGCTCTGCCGCCGTGACACATCATCTCCACCCACTGTACCGCCGCCGCCCAACCTTAACCTTCAGCACAGACCTTGTTCCATTAATCCTCTTTCCTCTTTCAGTTCATGCCAAGGAAGGAGTAAAGTTAGTATCATGCCATTGATTAAAAGAAAACATAACATCGGCAATGGCACATAATAACGGAGAAGTAAGAAAAATTTCACAACAAATGTATATAACGATCAAATTATTGCTAATCACCACATTTCTTTGCAACGCAAAAGCACCACTACACGTTTGAAACATGTGAATTACACGTGAGAACTAAATTAGAGTGGCGAAAAAGATTCAGAGCTAGCATGATATTAGTTCTCCAGTATTCCCATGTAAAGAACACACAACAAATGGCTCAACCCAGGCACAAGTTCTTCTCACGCTAGTGCTCTAACCTGAAGCCAACACAAGCAGAACTGCACCAGCACCCTCCGTTTTGGAAACAAGGGTCCCAGGTTTGCATCAGCTAGTAGGCAGTGGAATCAGCTGCTGCACTACTGCTACTAATTAAACAGGGATCTCCTGCCAGTACAAGGAATACTCTCAGGTCTCAGCAGCAAAACGCAAACCGCAGAGCACAAGCATCTGATGATATCTGCTCCCCCATGTACTGAAGTACTAGAAGATTCCACGTGATTCAATACACAGCGCAACTTCCACTCCAATCAGCTCACGTACTACCAAACTTCCAACTAGAACCGAATCATGTGTGTACTAGGTAGGTTCAGGATGGGGATCAAGATGCTACCTTTGGAAGGCCTAGTCGAGCTCCTGCACGGCGGCGTCGAGGTCGCTTGCTCACGTCGCCGCCGTCGGGTCCTCATGGCTGGAGCCTCCTCGCGCTGGCATGGAGACAGACGGAACTCACCCCGTCGGCCTAGCGCACGACGCGGGCCGGCGAGCTCGGCGGAGCCCCGCCCCAAGCGCGCGCGCACCGGCGAGCAAGCCAGCCGCGTCGCCTCTCTCATCGGCGAAGCTAGGGCGTGGGCGGTCGATCTGCTCGGGAGCGGCTAGACGGAGGAGGAACTCTGATTCTGATTGTGAGGTGGTGGCGGCGACTGTGGTTAACCTAAGTAATGAGATTGAGAATGGAGGATTAACCTACTAGGCCGATACTTAGCATCCCGTGGGACCACTCCATCACCGTTGGATCGATGCACGCTGGATTGGTGCTAAACATGGTAGTATTTCAGGACAATATTAATTGCGATTCCTATTTGATCCCGTGAATTAACTACTCCCAACAATCACGCTTGGATTGAATTTTGGAACGCTTAATTAGCACGTACACAATTTTAGTAACTCAGCCCGTAAATCACGTCAGATCCGGTTATTAACGGAGGCCCGATCAACCTAACTTTACGCTTCTTTAAAAGTAATTCAATAAATGGTGGTGAATTTTTTCCCTCCAAAACAAGCAAAACTACAAGAAGACCTTAGAAACGCTCAGGAAATATTCCTAACAATTTTCCTCGAACTGTTCAAAAAAAAAATTCACCGTTTATTAAGTATCAACTTAACCCGAAAAAAATAATCCAATTTTTTATTTGCAGCTAATCCCAAGTTAAATGCAAAAAGATGTTAACTACAACTAAGACAAAGTTAACAAAATTAGTCCTAGATGCAAGGATTCACGGAGCGACCCAAGCGAGAGATCTTAATTACAAATGCCAACTCGAAGGCTTGTGGCTCATCCTAGGTGTAAAAAATCGCGGAGCGACAAATGACGAGTCGCGGCTCTCACATTCGGGAACGCCTTGCCACTAGCTAGCGACTGGACACCGAGTTCGGCCTCGGTGGCGGGCGGAATTCCTTCCTCGTGATCATTTCATGTGTGTAGTTCCATTGACGATGCTCATGTTTGATTTCACGTGTAATATTTAACTCGATACTAGCGCCTCCATTGTGGTAACTCGTTGCCCATCGGAGGATATTGGTGATGCCAGCCTCCCTCGTCGGTCTAGGCATACCGAGATCATGAATCTGAAAATACATATAACCACCGCTCCCAATCTCGCACCACAATCCCATACAAAACTTACTCAACTCGACCAACCCATCTAACAAAAAATTAAGGTGGAGTTTAGTTGTTAGCTAACAAAGACACGTCATCCCTCGTGGATTTGTATTATGAGGCGGACTCAAGAAATGATGTTTGATAATATTTTGCCACCTTTCCAGAGCAGTTTTAGAATGGTCCATTTAGAATGCTTTCATATTTCCGGTGGTCGGAAACAACGGGGATAATTTATGCATGATAACCCAATTAATATTTTCTGCTTACAAAAAAGGTAATGCACACATTAAGTTCCATGTTCTGGTCATCGGATTTGTTCGTCAACGAGGAAAAACACCAGAACAACGATTTTTCGTGACCTCTCTATAACCATGTATCGGGGCTCACTGGATATGAAAATCATACCAGGACCCCAAAATACTATGCTAGAACCTTTTTGGGACGTTCGAGAATGGCCCATCTTCTTTTTGTTGCATGTTAAAAAAATTGATATTGATGCTTACAAACTGTTAATGCATATTTTGTTCAGTGTCTAATGACCATATTTGTTTGTCAAGAGGGGAAAACAATTAATACGTGTTTTGCTATACCTTCTCGCGTGCTCTATCCCGTATCAAATTGCCTCGGTCGCAAAATATTAAAGTCATTTCAGCCTAACTCCTTGAGAACGTTCCAAGGCTTCTGAAATCGCCCTGAAATTGGTCTGGCGGTTTCGTGTCCACGGGGTGGCGCGACATCATCCCCGGCCCCGGCGTCGCTGCTGTGCACAGGTCCTGCCGCGGTCAGCTCTTCATCGACGTCAACTCCTACCAAGAAGGAGAACACATCCTAGGCCGGCCAGGACGTGCAACGCATGGGCATGGATGCAATCGTCGTGAGTGTCTTTCAGTGGCATCTACAGGATGATGTGCAACACGTACGAGGCTCACATCCGTTTCAACGGTGCTTCACCGTGGAGGTGGAGGCTATACGAGGAGTTGTGGACTCGATCGTACATATACATGCATGTAGTTATTATTATGTGCTGAAAATATCTACGTGCCAATCAAACTCAATGAACTTCGCTTATATTTGGCCAATTATGCGCGGTGATTTTGCATCATATGAGACTTGGCTAGTTTTTTTTTAAAGGCAAACACTTGGCCCATGCAATCACGTGGATAGTATACATGCAGCTGTAGTGCTATACGATAAAACCCATCGCCACGGCCTCGATCGGCCTCCATTTCCATCCAGCAAAACACGCAGCACTAGTAGTGCAGTGCTATATATAGGTTCAGCGACCGTCGTCTAAGGCTTATCCCTCGACGACTCCAGCCATCTGGTCCCCCGCAGACAACGCCGACCTGGCCTCTCTCTTCTTCCCGGCCGGCTGCCCAGGATGGAATGGGTCCGCCGCCGAGATCAACTCCAACAAGTCCATCGGGGAGGCCGGCCAGCAACTACGGCAACGCCCACGTCTGCGGCAAGAAAGGCGCCAATGATGTGGACGCCAAGTCCGAGAGCGGGGGCAACAACAACCACGGCGCGCCGGGTGGGGAAGAAGAGGTTCAAGACGCTGCGGGCGACCAGGAAAGCATATCTGAATGCACGAGAGCCACCTAGCATATGCCCCCATCCCTAACTTTCTTCTTCGCCTCCCTCGGCTCTACCGCATCCGTGTCGACCACGCCCCCTCCGGCTCAGTCTTGGACGACGTTGTCATGGATGCATGATGGGCTGCATCATCGCCGACTCCAGGAGAGATCCCGTCGAGCTCGTCATCTCTAACTCCCGGCTCTCGACAATGTCGCCATCATTGCCTACTTTTTTCATCGGTTTGTGGGACCACGAATAGATATACTGTGATGTTCATCGACACCATGGTCAACGTGGTCCCATCAACTTTGTGCTCCGTTACCACCACCTTGCAAACATTGGCGGCTATGCGGAAAGAAATACTTCGTCCTCTTCCGGAGCCATAGGAAGCTCGGGCTGATTAGGTGTAGCAGTCCTCTCCCGAGTAAATTAAGTGATTCATAAGAGAGCATATGTCATCACAGTTGTGAGGAAGAGCATTTGTCGTAGGTGGATAAGCAGTGGCAAAAGACCCCACGTAGGGGGTGCGGTGGACGATGTCGGTGTGGAGACCCAGGAAGGCGTCATCACGGAGGGCGAGACGCAGGAGCACCGATGGCATCGAAGTGATGCCTGTGCACCGCGGGCAACAGACACATGTAGGAGGACGAGGCCTAGGCCCAACAGCTCCGGCGGCGGTGTCTCACTCGACAAATTTCACTCAACTAAGGCAACCCTTGCATGTGGTCTTAGATCGTCGTGTATACTCAATCGTTTAGTCGTTTTCTCTCTAGTTTTTACGGGTCGTAGCACATTTTTTATATTGGCAGGGTTTTCCCTCCCATTTCTCGCTACCTGTGATTATATAAGTATGTGTTATCTACTATGTGAGATAAAAAATAACTATTTTTGTTAAAATACCATTTATTTTGTTAAGTTTGAAAAAATAATTATAATAAAAAATCACATTGAACATGATCAAAGTGAGGCCTAAATTGGTGGGGTCTTTGCCTTGGTTCACTGACCTAAATCTGGCGATACTTTGTTTCCTAATAAGAAAAAGGATCAGTTAGAAGTAGATATCACCTTCGTGCCATTTTTGTCGCGTGATTAATAGTATCCTTATGTTAGGATATAGCTACTATTTACCTATAATTGATGTTTCGTTTCCTTATCCCGCACTACTATTTTATGCTATGATATATTTAATACCTATCGTTTCATGTGTCTTTTTTTGCGGCATGATTTTTTTATGATAGAAGTTAGAACTCCGCGTGTTGAAGATGTCCCCATCAATGTGTGTACGACAGATATACGTAAATAGCGTATGTGATACCTGGGTGATAGAGAGGTCAATGTGGGGCCGGATGACCGAGTTAGGGTTATATGGGGTCGGACGATCGAGAGAGTTGTATATGGTCTGGCTGAGTAGGAGATTTTGCATGGCCTATAGAAGTGTACGTGGGACTATGTGACTTTGAGAGGAGCGTCTACTCGCGGATGACCGAGAGGTTTATATGTGGCATTGTATGAACGAGATATGTGTATGTGGGTCCAAACATCTGAGAGAGGTGTGTATGACGACCACAAGAGAGATGCACACATGCCGAGATGTTTGATCGAGAGAATAGCATCTGGTGTCGGATGACTGGGAGTGGCGTATGTGTTTCTGGACGACCGACAGAGGTGTATGTGGCTTTAGACGTTTGAGAGATGTGTATGCGGGACCGGATGATCAACTCGGGGTTGTCGATGCTTTTCTTCCCCCTTTTCTCGGTCTTTACTAATTTTGCTTCAATAGTTTAGTCGTTGCATATTCTTTGATGCTTCCAAAAGTGAAATGAAAATAAATACAAATAGTGTACCGTGACGTTCGCACTAGCATAGAATAAAAGACGAAAACGAAAATGATTTAAGTCAATATGGTTCCACCCCATATATATGCCGGCGCATGTGCACGTAATCCACGTGTCAAAAAATTACAATTCCGATTACCACCACAACATTTTGACAAGACATTTACTTAACCCTTTCCCTTATACCACAAGGCCTCACCGTCACCGGATTTGACGCGTGCATGTACATCATATGCGATAATGCCGACGCCTCAGCGCCTCACAACAACTACGTTGCACAACCGCCATCCCCGATGCCTTGTTTGATAACTTTTGAGAGTTATGCTTAAATTTTACAACCTTCAATTTGTGATATAGATATTTTGGTTGTAACACCACTGATGGGTTCCTCAATGGTATATGCATTTTCACTTGCTGACGGCCCACGAACCCATAAATGTCTACTTTGGCCTTGTCACGTGGATCTTGGAATCATCATATACCTTTGCCTCTTTTTGTCCTCCAACCCGTGTGCTCTGATACGTCCGGGAGGAGTTAGGTTTTGCTCACGGTGTCCCATGCGAAATTGTCTTGGCGTCCTATAGGGAGGTTTGGACGACGCGTTGTGTATCGACTCGGTTTGTGGTTTCTTGGTGGGTGTCGGGACCATGCATCGCCTCGTGTCGCGACTCCGTACATCCTCCACCATCGGCAGACCTTTTTCTACGGACTTTTTTTCCGAAAACAATCTATTTGAAGTAATTTAAGGTGCAGCATCATGCATGGAAAGATTTGGTCTCGTACGTGTTGTGGTAGAGCCGCACGTACGTACGTGCACCCATGGAGCTAGCTACTACTACATGCATGCATCTACTAGTGCGCCAACGAAATTGGACACGAGATCCCGCCATGGAAATTTGATTTTTTTTTTTAGCCAAAAAAAATGTCGTTTTGGGCCAAGCGGGAAATCACAGCAAAATCCGCGTTCCACCAATGAGATGCCAGGAAGCCTTGTCCTGCGGATCGCCCATTATTAATTTTTTTTTTGAGATTGAGATTCTATTATTAATTGATACGTGTGCATGTACGGGGGGTGTGTGGCCCATATATACATACTTGTGCATTGAGACGTACCTTACGTTTGGCTCGCTGAGGCGTGTACATACGTTGTTGTTTCATTTTTGATCTTGCTCTATGTTGCACAGTATATATGGCACAGTCTATGGCGCTGTTCCAAAGTTTGAGATTTGGAGGGTTTTAGGCGCGATTGCATTAATTGCTGGATTAATTAGGGCGTGAGTAAATGAAATCAGCCCGCAGAGTCTCCTGTCCTTCCTATTCCGTTCGCTAATATTGCTAATATTAACCCGTGAGTAAATGACCTCTCGATTAGTGGCCCAGGGAGTAAGGCCTAATTAACCATCAATGCTAATATTGCTTCCTGGCTATAAACGATTTTTTAACCCAATCAACCGAGGCTGGGGAATCCACGGAGGTGTGGTGTTTGGTGGCGGTCTGCTCTTCCTCCGGCGACAGCGCTCTCCGGAGCTTTGTCGTGCGCGGATCGTCTTCGCCGAGTTCTGCGGTCCGTGGATCCGTCGAGCTCGTCGTTCCCCAGCCGGTGCCGGCCAGGCGGCGGCGCCGTTGTGCAGATCTAGAGGGTGAAGTTGCAGACATCCAAGATGGCGTCGCCGCCCGTGGTGCTGGGTGGAGGTGTCATGCCGAGGAGCGTCGACTTCCTGGTCGCAGTGGGGTGCCTCCGTGTCCAAGCTTGTGGAGGTCTGGTGGCGGGATTCGCCGGCGCAGCGTCCTGCTCCGTGGAGACGAAGCCAGAGTCCAGCGGGGACCTTGTTGTAATTTCTTTCTGTGTCTGGACTTTTCTGTAAGAATCTTGGTGTAATGCAATGTAACCCTTTCGCAAAAAAAAAAAAAAACGCATACCTTGGCAATTAAGTATACGTGCATGCAAATTTCAAAAAAAAAAAGTATACGTGCATGCATGTAGCTTCCTAGCTAGCTACGTGTTGCTGTTCTATGTAGTACGTAGACTCCAGCTTTCTTTTGAACAAAAGTCGACTACAGCTTCGACCAGGCATAAGTAGCCTCATCTCTTGAAAAGGAGCAGATGAACCAAACATAGGCAGGAAGAGTCAAGCACGAGCTAGTCGAATTAATGCCCACTTCTAATTAAGTTACGCGAAGAAAAAATTCAAATTTTTTTTTTTGCATGTAGTGCAACACATTTCAAGTCAGCGCAAATAATTACGCGAAGAAAAAACTTTTTTGCAACCTGTCCAAAAAAGACAAATTCGGACATACCGAAATGTATATATACGTGTCAGAATTATCACTATCTGAATCTAAACTCTCCGATGTATGTCTCCCTCTCGTTCCCCGAATCCAGCACCAGGTACAAGCTACCATGCTTCGTTTAAGTCTAGTGAGGATCACAGAGAGCTGCGTGAAGAAGAATCGGCAAGAGTCTAGGCGAGTGGATCGCCCAAGCCAGACAAAGAAGCAAAACTCTCACATAAGGTGCATCATGCAATGATACACGCCGAGTAGCTCGTCGAAGAACTGCGTCAAACTAGAAAGGAAGCGAGTGAGACACTCGACCAAACATGAGAGAGCTGTGGAGCATATCCCAAGAGAAAACATGAGATCATGGCCGCCGACCGGACCATCGTCCCATCGAGGGAGAGGGTGGACCAAGAGATTGCAAACGATGCATGACCACAACACACTAACGGAATCACACAAGTGTTATTCATTACCCACTCGGCAGCAAAGCCACTAAGGTGGTCACAACATAAAAATACTCGGGATCCATCAACAACATGTCAACATGAGATGTATGACAAGTGTTTGACCGACGACAATCACAAGTATGGAGACTATTTTGAAAGTGAGATTGGGGCACTCGGCAAATGTGACATATCGGTTATTTTATGCCACATTCCTTTTGATAATCTTTGTTATCATTCTGGGTACATAACTATTATTGCATACACATTATAATCATTGTTACCCATGTAGAAAGGTACGTACGTTAGAAACTAGATATATAATGCTGACGTTCGCAGAGCCTCGACGACGTCCCAAAAACCATCTAACAAGAAACCACGACAGGCATCCCGCAACCCCAAAGAGATGTGTAGTAGCCTAATAAAACGGACGGGAAATGCAAAAATGACGAGTTCTCGTGACTCCCCAAGTAACCATTTCTCCAACATCGTGGGGCCAAACAATCAACCGAGGACTCCAAACTATTTTTATAGAACACGAGAACAGCGTCATCATACCCGTGTGCTAGTCCAAAGTGGAAAGTAAAATTGTTCCCATGATAGAGTGCTTCATTCTCAATTCTACGAGAATTGTTGCGAAAGTGTTTCATTTTCTTCTCTTAAATAGAAGTTTCATTTCCAATTAATGTATCCTAATATGTTGCCAAAATATTCTTGTGATGATCATTTCAACCTCTGATTTAAAAGATAGACCCTTTTCGTGCACCCATCGTCTGTCCCTCCACCAACTCCATCATCCCAAACATTATCTTGTGAGCTCGGTGAAGCAATACCTCGGGTCAGAGAAATAAAGGTGGAAAAAGACAAACCATAATATGAGTGGATATGTCGAATAGAGATGGTATATGCGAGCTAGAGCTTGCTGGTCGATACTCCTGAACTTGCTTTTTATCAGTGTTACGACATTCCACATCACATCAAATTAGCCCTAACTAAGAGATCCCACAATCAGGTTAGACTGTTTATTGTTGCATGCATGCACCGATTACTCTAAAAGTTATTGTATGGGAGCGACCATGGTTTTCATAGGAGCGGCAATGTAGTAGACATCCTAGGCCTCCATGCTCATGTTAATTATAGGGTGAATGAGGTTAGGCGAGCGGCCAAGACAACAAAGGTCTCTGGCTTGAGAGCATAACTCCCTGCAGAGAGCAGCGTCGGAACATAGCTATTATTCATCATAGGTATCTAGTTCCATGTCCATTTTGCAACTTTAATCAACCGATGTTTAACTTTCTAGCGCCTACATAATTGGCTCAGTCGGGAGGTCGAATGCAAAATTTAGCAAAAGCAAACTCCTGGTATAAAATAAGGATTCTAAAAACGCGTTATCGAAATGGCACGCGAACTAACAGATGATGACTATCTCGAAGCATAAAATAATAGTGCATATAAATGAAATGCCACTTGAAATGTTGGGCAATAACTTTCCTACCATAAAGTAATAATGTGCGCCGACACCTGAAATGACGATGAAATGCCACATGAAATGATAGGAAATAACTATATGCCTCTCCCCTCTTCACACACAAATTCTGAATTTTCTTTACCCCTCGTCCGACCTTTGAATCGAGTGATTCTTGTTGGGTGAAAAAGCACAAGTAATGCATATAAAATGTAATTGAAACTATAAAAATAATAGGAGGGAGATAGATGCCTTAATGACGATGCGCTAAGTACCACATCTCTGTAATTTTATTCCATGGTATTTGTGATAATCTTTACTCTCGTACCGGTAAACTTATGTGGTATGCATGCCTATTATTCCATGGACATTATAATCATCGATTTGCACGATAAACTGATCCATTTAATGGTACAAAGGCTCTCCAATGTTGAGTGCTAAACGTGTTTAGCACTATGCCTGTTTTGGCGCTCTATTTCTGCCGCCTAAAATCTAGCGATCGCCTTCCTTTTTTTTCTCCTACAATAACTGCACGAGAGAATATTCTTCACCGGGGGTACATGCGTGCGTTAAAATGGCCAGGAAATCCTCTGGCTGATCTGTTTCCTAATTAATAGCGACGAGAGTTAAATCGTGAGAGAGTCTCCTAATTAATCTCATTCTCATTCTCATCGCCTCAAAACCTATCACTATGCACATATATATCAGTTGCCTTGGGCGAGGTGGACATCGCACGGTGATCGATGCATGCATGCGGGGTGGACTTATTAGCTCCTCCGTAGATCCTCCGGCATCGCGCGACGCCTTCCCTCAAGGCCGGTGTCCGCGCATATATACCCTCCGTCTTGTTGCGCCTCGACGGAATTTGCTCGATCGATGGAATTTTTTTCCAAATATGCACAACCACCTGACCTCGTGGAAAGGAAAGCTATATGACGAGTGTGTGCGATCGATGGCGAGCATGATGGATGTGAGGTGCGTCCACGGCCATGCTGCGAATTATATCCGTGTTCGTGTTGGTGTAGACGCATGTGATGTACGCAAATGCTAGCTATCCCATGTATGTATCCGACCATGCAAAAAGAAAAAGGAAAAAAAAAAACTGGTACACACGCATGTATAGGTCTCCCAAAAAACTACACGGATATTACGAGCCCGCCACGAATATATTTGTTGGGCCTAAAAAGATTACGTTCTAAATGAGCGAAATTTTCGGCGGAATATGCCAGTTTTGGCGCTTACTTGCTCTATTCTGCCGCCTAAAATCTAGCGACCGCCCTTCTTTTCTTTCGCCTATGATAAGATTCACGCGTGCGTTAAAATGGCCAGGAAATCCTCTCGCTAATCTGTTTCCTAATTAATAGCCACGAGAGTTAAAACGTGAGAGAGTCTCCGCCGATCCGTACTGTCCACAAATCTATTTTTTAATTAATTAATAGCTCCGGAGAATTGATTTTTTGAGTCCAAAAGAATGTTGTTCCGAATCCGGGCCGAGCAGGAAATCACAACAAAATCCGGCAATGAATCTGAACCGTCCATTCATACCTATCGCGCATCTCATCTCATTCTCATCTCGCCCCGATTCAATCACACGCCGCCGCCTCAAACCTACTATCGCTCTCGTTCCCATCTCACTCCCCGATTCAACCGCCGCAGCAGCCACGGCGTCGCGGCTCGACGGCGCGCGCCATCGAGCTGGCCGGACCGCGGCGCCCCATCGAGCTGCCTAGGGTTTGCGGGGCGACGGCCACCTCGCGCTGCAGGGAGCGGTCGCCTCCTCGGAGAAGGAGACGGCAGTTGTTCCGTGCTGGCCGCCGCCGTCTTCACCACCGCCCGTGGACACGCCGGATCTGAAGGCGGGGCGTCCCCGAGACGCATCCACCACCGCCCTTCTCAGCTTCAGTCCTCGCCCGCTGCACAAGGTGAGAAAGTCTCGTCGATCTGTCGCCTTTTTCGTCCCGTGACTGCTCTAGCTAGTTTCGGTGCACCTGCCACTCTTGTAGTTGGGTGCGAATGATTCCGCCTCACCTTGTACTGCGTATGACAAATTCAGCCGTTCTGCAAGATTCTCTTAATTAATTTGCACTCTTCTGCTATAGATTTTTCCTCGATTCAACCATACTATGGAAATTTATTTACACACGATTCAAAATTACTTCCCCACTGCATCTTGGCACACCACCGTGCTTGCTACTACTCCACAAAAGCACCTTCCACCACCACCTGGGTGGAAATGCTCGTCATTCCCAATCCATTGATAAAAACTACAGGAGCCGGTAACAGGCAGGTTATTATTAAAGCTCCTTATTCTCCACACCTCACTGTTTTATTTAGCAACTAACTAGTGAAGACCAAGACTTGGACCTTTTTGCAGCTTAAGCTTGCTATCTGCTCTGGGCATCCTATTGCCTCCTTGTATTAATTCCTCTGCTGTCTTTGGCAGGACAACTCATCTTCCAGTAAATGCTTTAGGAATAGAAAAAACAATTTTTTTGGGGATGCAATGCGTTTCCACATGCATGCTGTAGCTTAAGTATGCTCGCTGTTCAACACTGCTGGTTTTCTATGTTACGCACAGAGATGGGTTGCTGGTAATTTAGAACTCTATTTGGATCTATCCTTTGTACAATTGGTTAAATGGCTGAAGTTATCATTCTGTTACTGCAGCTATTAATCACCTAAGTCAATCAGCTTTTAATCTCCTCCACGACTTAACACACATATACACATGTCCAATCAGTTTACCTTTATGTGCATAAGGTTGGGGTTTTGTGCTTCTCCGTTTTTTCTTCTAAAATTTTGTAGCATCACAAATCTATAAGTTTTGTGTCAACTGTCAGGTAAGAAAGTCCTTATATGTCACCTGTTTCATGCAAAGTAGCCCCCCAGGCTGACTTTGCACGGTAGTGGAAGACTTTTCAGCCCTAATTCTCTCAACTAAAGCATGCTGAACAAGTGGACTTTACATTACTTTTTTCTGTGTAAACTTATGATATGATTTAATCCATCCTTTAGCCTCATTTTTCCTCTCTTTCTTACTACCTGTCCTGCTCTGCTTATCTTAAATGTACATTTATGCTTGTGATATTGTTTCAAACAACACACTTGGAAGAATGGCACTAATCATTTGCAACCGTGCAACCTTTTACAGATGGCTACATACATGTCATGACTAGATGACGACCCAAGGTTGCTGCCACAGTAGCTGCTGCCTGTCTTCATCGACCTGGTTCTTCCATTGAGAGGTATAAATCCCTCATGTCAAGTGTTGTTTTAATGTGTTCCAAGTCTTGTTTTGGCAAAGCACCTGTTGAATCAAATACTGATGGAGCACTACAGCAGCCAGAAACCTTGGTTCACCATTTTTTTGATGCCGCCGTCCTGTTGATTCACCATCTTTAAGTTGTACTAGTACAGCAGCTGTTTCCATGATTGTATTTCATCGTTAGAAACCAGTAAAAAAAATAATTCGGAAGTTGTTCATCTGGGAGAAAAAATTCTAACAGTATCTGACTGCTATTGTGAATGTTTCTTCCACATTAGTTCATCAAATGCTTTACCTCGGCATTTGATGTTCCATATTAAATTTTGGATTTCACTTGCTTATCTTTTGTGTGTTGCCACATAGTTTTATATTTGTCATGAAGGTATAATTAGCATGAAGTTGTATTTCTCTCTTTGCTATCAGATTTAAGAAGTGTGTGTATGGCAGGGACGACCACCACGGCAGTGCCATGTGCCCTCCTGCTCCAGTGTCCCTGTCGCGCAGACCTAGAGCCGAGAGGCACCCCTGCCGCGGCCTAGCTGACGACAATTACAACTGCCGCCTTGCTGCTTGTCTTCGTCGAGCTGGTTCTTCAGTTACAAGGTACAAATCCCTCATTGCACGTTTTTTTTGTGTGTTTCAAGTGTTGTTTTGGCGAAGCACCTGATAGAGTACTACAGCGGCCACATACATTGATTCTCCAAGTTTTGTTTGGATTAGTTGATGCGAGGTGAGGTCTTGTCGGTCTTGTTGATTCACCGTCTATGTAGTAGTAGCAGTACAACAGCTGATTTTACTGTGTAGTAGCTTGCTGGATGATGCTCGTGCTGTACCAGGCTTTGCCAATTGTCCTTGTACATTTAGATAACAGTGCACTAATTTATGATGCTCCTGGCTGTTTCTCTATTTCTCAATCATTTGGTGCTATTGATTATGAAAACCAAATGCATGTCATGTGATGGGATATATTGTATAACCTTTTAAATAAGTAAATAAATAAAATCGGGTGTTTATAATTTTGGAAACTGACTTGGCATGATTTCATGTTTGAGTTCTAACACAACCCGATTATTAAGTTGGTGCTAATGATTTCAAAGTGCAGTAGTGCTAAGTTTTGAACCCGTGTCACTAATTAAGGGAAATTAATTGACATTCAGACCTGCTATGTAATGACTTGAGATAATTATCTGGGTTCTCGTTTGAAGGCTTGCTAGATTGTCGCCACTATTGTCTTTTTATGTTCCATTATTCTGCTTGGAGTAGTGACATTTTGTGGCAAACCATATGCAGCAACAGGCACTTAGCAGCCCGCCCACGAAGCGTCCCCATGTGGGGTCTTGGCGGTGTCGCAACCAAGCTGGTGGCTGCCTGGGAGGGGCGCCGCCCACCAACTTCTCCACGTGCAGGGGAGAGTATGCCTGCAGCCGCACCATGCTTTATGACCGTTGGCATCCTCTTCCCCGCTGGCATCGTCCCCACACGAGCAGACCAGTGGACCACCAGCAACATCAAGCAGAGGCCGACACTAAAGGTAAATAGACGTAAGTGATGTTGTTCCACGGCCATCAAGCCATGGCGATTCTGTTCTCCGCCTTCATGGGGTGCCATGTTAAATGTCATATTTAGCAGTTCTGATCGATCTGTCGATGAGGCCAATCCCTTTATGGTTCACTACATATTGCCATGCATGTTTGATAGTTTCAATACGGGTTTTGATTAAAACTTCAAACTGTGTTAATATTGTCTGGTACTCTCTTGCAATGCTTAGGATTTTTTTTTGTTAGCATGTTGCTGTCTATGAAATATGTGTACTGGATGGTAAAATTTGAGTTCATGGATATTCCATGTTGACTGGATATTAATCTCTTCGTGTGCCAACCTGAATGCTCAATTTCGATCAGCTAGTGCTGAGTCTTTTGTTGTGTAGATTGAGTAGTAAGTAATGATGCTCGAAACAGTAGTGTTTTCTTGTTGTAGTGAAATCGTTTGCCTTCTAGTTGCTATCATCTGATGATCTAAACAATATACTACATGGCCACCAAGATTTACTTGCATCCATCATAAGCATGCTACTATTATATGATGAAGTTGTGGACACGTCGTGATCAGTGATCATTCCTTGGTTGATGCTTGGCCTAGCTCTAGAGTAGATCTTATTTGTGGACATGTCGAGCAAGCTTTTTCTAGTATGTTAATTGTCGTCGGTGCATGCAGGCCCTTGTTCTACCAGCGGTAGCATGCTGGAGCGGTTTTGCTGCTCTAGGGGAGAGGATGAGTCCCTGATGCAGCATCAGCAGCAAGGGAGACACGTGTATGGCCAGGAGTGATCCGGCTGTACATGCTTATTTGTGTACACGCTGCAGGGAGGGGGTCGCCTCTGGAGTAGGGGACGGCACTGTTCGGCGTTCTCCTCGCTGGTGTCGATCGTGGCCGCAGCTACTCGCCGGCCTCTATGCTGGCGTCTTCGCAAGGGCGCCTGACCAGCAGGCAGGCCGTGGATGCGCCAGATCCAAAGACTGGGTGGCTGCTGCTGCTGTCTTCCCCGACCACGTCCCCGAGATGCATCCTGCCATCGACCGTCCTCAACGTCGCTCCTCGCCCGCTGCTGCAGGTGAGACAATCTCCTCCATATCTTGTTGTTTTTTCCTCCTGTCAACGACGCCATATGTGCTACTGCTACGCCTGCTTTAACTGTTGCAGTTTGTGTGTAGCTGCAACTGATTACAGTCTGCCAAATTCAAAAAAAAAAAAAAAACTGATTACAGTCTGCCTAGTTACCGATCTGATGGCTGGTTGGGGCGACCATGTCGTGGAGGAGCTTGCCCTCAAGTCCCACTGCAGCGACCTCGACACTGCAGTTCAGGAGCTCGCTGACATCGCTACCCGAAGGTCAATTTTTTTTCTTTGGTCGTGCTCGAATAGGAGGCTGTCTATCCTCGAAGGCCACAGCCGTGTTTGCTTGTTGTGCTGACCAAGCACTATTCTTCAGGTGGATACATGTATTTGTTGTTTTTCTGCAGAAACTTGTCATGTTTCTGCACACAAATGTTATAAGTAACTAAAATGGATGTCCTTCCATGCAAAATATATCACCATATAAATTATTTTGCATTTGATGGTTGTGATAAGAATTTCAAACTTTGTTATTATGTTCTGGCACTCTCTTGCAATGCTTAAGCTTATTTTTAATAGGTTGTAGCGTTGGATCGTCATTATTTGAAGTGTTGGATCATCGTTTCTTGCAATACTGGTTTAGGTGTAGTGGCGGTGCTATGACTAGGGATTGTTTGGTTTCCATTGGAAGCACGAAGCAACGATCTCCCCGGAAGGAAGCAGATAAAAGGGCGATTGGGAAATCGGTGGAATATTTTGCGTAAGCAGTTAATTAACATGGCGACGATCGTGAAATCCGTGGAATATTTGGTATGCATCTAGACCGCTTGCTCGTCGAGACAGTAGGCACATCTACGCCGCTAACTCGTAACAAGAAACACTCATCACCATCTCGAAAAGAAGAACATGGGAGTCAATCTGTCCAACAAGCCAATGACGACGAGTAAGGAAGGGAAATAGTAATCAGTTGCGAAAATGTAGGAAGCGAGTTACAGCAGCACTATTTTCAATGGAAAGTAATCAAGTTTTCCTCGATCCCCGCCCTCGAATAATTAATATGTACGGCATGATAGCAATCAGAGGAGTCGTCACCGATCCGGGGCGCGGCGCATCACAGCGTGCGGTTTGCTTATTAGCGACCAACAAAGATGAGAGAGATAAACCAAAACTTAATCTCGTTTTTTCTTCCTTCCCGCCGTAAGCTCATGGTTGAAATTCAAAACTATATTGTTGCCTCCCATCATCCGGGCTGTATAAATATAAGAGCGCCTTCGCGTGAGCCGTGTGCGGGTTGCGCGTGTGACTTGACGACTTTATGATATACTCCCTCCGTCCGTTGAAGAGTGGACATCTGGGGTTTTCAAGACAAATTAGTAGTTTTGTAGAAAACCCCTTCCTCCTTTCATTAAAGTTACGGGCTAGCAGTGATGTTTCTTTGATTCACGTATATATTTAATGTGCATGCCTCATTAATCACAAGCAAAAGGCAATCCAACCAGCAGAATCAATTCCCGCCAGCTAATTTAGCATCAGCTTGCACCGTTCCCTCGACTGAATCGTTGCATGTCTCATTAATCGAGGCCTAGACTGAGGGGAAAGATGCAAAATTACCACCGGAAACGTAGACGTACACTTATTTTCGGAAAAACGTGGAACCCAAACGTCCACTTTTATACGGACGGAGGGAGTATATCATAAGGTTATATTCGGTGTTGTACGTGTGCTAATAGCAAGCAGGATATCCTCTTATGTATCCAAGAAAGGCTTTTCATGTCTAATTAATGGGAAAAAAACTAGGAGGGAATATCTAAAAAGCTAATCATTCTTGGTTATTACGATTTGGACTACCCGCTAGGTGCGCCATGCAAGGGAACTGGGAAACTAATCACGGGATTGTGGAGTAGTAGAAAAAGAATCCGGAAAGTAATAAGGATGATATTCACGAGACGGAAGTTCAGGAAACTAATCATCACGGTCCTGTTTTCTAAAAGAAGAAAGTCACGCTTGCATCACTGCTAGCAAATAATTAAATGCGTGAACCGAAAATTGACGATGATTCTTTTATTTTACAAAACGGAGTTTCAGGAAACTAGTACCACAGTCCTGATTGTTTTTTGAAGGAAAGCTAATTAAGCCTGTTGTTCGGAAACCACCACCACTAAATACTTGGACCGAGAAAACTGATTTTTTTTGTTGTTTTCGTTCGAAAATCCTATAAAGCTGGCCTAATTAATGGAGAGAAACTAGGAGGGAATGTCTCTTCTGTTTTTCGATCGCAGGAGCCATCCGTGACTAGCCGATCCGAGCGGAGAATTCCTCTTTTACTTGGATTGCGCTCCTCTCGTGCATGCAGAACAGTTATTGCTGTTGCAGGTTTAGAGGGATTGTACGGTGTTTTAGGAAACCAAACCACGGTCATGATTTTACAGGAAAGTGACGGTCACATACCGAAGATGTGACCTGAAAATCAACAGATCCTCTTCCCGCCGAGATTGCTCTCTCTTTTCGTTGAAAAAATTCGTTCAAATATTCTTCCCTCCAACAGACGAGCCATCTAGCCGGGGCTCTATAAATACAAGAGCGTCGTCACGGGAGCCGCGTGCGGTTGCGCGTGTGACTTGTCGCGACTTGGGCGAGCTTGGCGACGGGGAGGGGGGGGGGGGGGGGAGGGGCCTCCGGATCGAGCTCGCACCACCTGTGTCGCCACGCAACGCCCGAATGAGCTCGCATGCACTTGTGCCGCGCGCGATGGATCACGCAGCAGGTTAGTTACACGGACGGATCGATGTAGCTAGTGTTTTCTTTCACTCGTTCTTTTCAGATTTATAGATCGTCCAGCATGCATTCAACTTGTGTTTGACTGGCTGGTTTTGGGAACTTTGAATTGGGTGAGAAGAGATCAAGAGATTAGTTAGTTAGAAGGATGATGCTTTGTTGACGGGAGTGAAAGAGAAGTGCGATCTCGATCTGGGTTTCATATCTATGTCGCTGTGAATACCAGGCGTACGTAGGAAATTATAATAGCGCCTCCTTCCTCTCGATCGATCTCTCTTTTTTTTCCCCTTTACTCACGTGTAGTGATTTGATGGGGGCAAATCGATGCATCTTACCGATCGGACTATATTAGACTTGAGGAGATATTAAGTTAAAATCTTATTTCCCAGTAGTCCTTTATCTTCTCATACCCTTTATCGAAGTCTGGAGTCTTATTTTTCTTGACAAACTCGTTGTTCAATCTTTTCTTCCAGTTGTTGAATAGCTCGGCCATCTTCTTAAGAGCCCAGTCCTTGACTTTTTGCTCCATGTTTTGCCAGGCAATCTTTTCTGCCTCATCTGGATCCTCCTCATCTGAATCCACCTCTGGCCCCGGCGTCGCTGCTGTGCACAGGTCCTGCCATGGTCAGCTCTTCATCGACGTCAACTCCTTCCAAGAATGAGATCGAACTCATATTAGATTTTACTTTGATTAGATCTGCTGCTTTTACTTTGATTAGAATATTAGATTTGCTGCTATTCATGCTAAATGTTGACGTGCTGCTGCTTAAGCTTCAATGCTTGCACATTTTAGGGTTATATGTGCCTAGAATTGCTTCTGTGATTGATGGGTTTGAGCTGTTGCTCTAAGCTTGCTACCATTTGGGTCCGAATGCTTCTAGCTGGTAGTGTGTGTTCTTGGCCTGGCCTTGCTTAGGGAGGAATGGCTCCATTTTATTTTGCATTTTTCTTGTTCTAGCTATGGAATTTCAGAGATCGTCCAATTTAAAGGAAAAAAAATAATCACCAGATTGTCCAGATAGAGCTCAAGTGCATTATTCTTTCTATTTTGAATTTTTCAACGGGCCTGAATGGTTTTGCTATCATTTAGGTACCTCAAGAAGGTCTGGTGCATCATCCCTATAAATGTTGTCGATTTAGGCTTAATTATACATGAATGCATCAAGCAGTACCGTTGTAAAGAAAGTTTCTTACCATTTGTTTTACGGATTAACCAAGGTTTACTGGAACGCCGGTCACTGGAGTTATGTGTAATCCTCACCTCACCTGTTGGAAATGAATTACACAAATGTAGATCTTGCTTGTGCTGCAGAGTTTAGTCTTTGTTAGCCTTATCCTTGGACGGAGTTGTACATGCTTTATGCGTATTGACGAAACCAAAAGCCACTGGTACCCAAAAAGTGTGTATGCGACTTGTTCTGGATGTTCAATTATCATCTTTTCCAACTTAGAATCTTAAGACTAGTTCTTCTTTTTGCAGGTGTAGAACGTCAAAAAACACTTATCATTCCCAATGTAGCTCCAGTTGAAGCATGTTGATTGTCGTGCTGTTGTTGCATGGTGCTGGAGCGTTTGCCTGTAGGCCCCAAATGAAGGTAAAACTGGCTCCATGTTGCAATCTAAACCTTGAATAGGCTCTAGAACACTCTTATTGTCCTGGAATCATAACCAAGAGGAAGTTTTCATGTAGTAGAACACATGAGTGTGCTATATCCTGAGATAAATTCTTTTCTGGAGGCTAGCTAGTGTTGTTTCCGAGATTGTAGTTTGTGGTTGTTTCTTAGTGAGATCGAAGTTGTCGCTTGCTGATGAGTGAACTCATTTGCTGTGTTGATGTGAAATGATCTTGTTGTTTAGACGCTGTCCACTTTTGATGTATGTGAACTGTTGGCTTCTTAGGATCTTGTCTTTAATATCAGTTTCCTCTTCGTGGAATGAGCAGTGCCCATTCTTTTCTTTTATGAATTTATTTTTCCCTCTGATATTGAGAAGGTGACCCATATTGGCAGTTTCCAGAGCTATGTCAGTTATTGAGCAGTCCTTGTGAATGTGAAATTGATAGCTAAACTCTGGTGGTCTTGCTATCATTCAGGTACCTCGAGAAGGTGCGGTCCATCATCCCCACAAATGAGGCTTTTGTCGAGAGCGACCCCGATGATAAAGGCAAGAGGTCAAGCTCAACACACAAAGGTCAGTCATTTGTCGCGCTCAAATCGGCTGGTATATATGTGTAAAATATGGTGTGCTTGCTGTCTTGTATGCTTATGCCCGTGCGATGCTCTGATTCTAGCCAACTGGTCGTGCCCATTTTTGCCGTGCTGCTTGAGTATTGATTTGATGGTAGGATGGTGTGTGCCTGGTTTCCATAGTTTCTAGCGATATGATAGTTTTTAGATGATTTATACTTGCACAGAAGTGACTAGTGGATGCCGATGACAGCTTAGACAATGGAACCCAACCATTGCTCATTCATTTCTCTTTTTCTTCAAAAGAAAAAATAGAAATGATGGAAGTGGTGTTATCCAAGATGAGCTGGCTTTTCCTGATGGTAGCGCATCGAACATGAAAAAGATGGCAGTCCAGTTGTATTTGTGAGCTTGAAACTGTGCTATTATCTAGCACTCTCGCTTTGAATGCTAACTTTTTCATGTGACTAGCTTGCAATGCTCAATCAAAATGTTGATGAATCAAAACGGCTGGTATTTATGTGCAAAATATGTTGTGCTTGCTGTCTAGTGCGATGGCTCTGATTCTAGCGAACTGGTCTTGCCCAGTAGCTGCTATGGACATGAACGGCATTTTGGTCGTGCTGCCTGAGAATTGATTTGATGGTAGGGTGGAGTGTGCCTGGGTTGCATAGTTTCTAGCGATATGCCTGTTTTTAGATGATTTATACTTGCACATAGTTTCTAGCTTAACTCTGGTGTTGTTGCTATCATTCAGGTACCTTGAGAAGATGCGGCGCATCATTTCTACAGATGAGGCTTTCGTCCAGAGCGAAGGCTGTGGATATGAAGGCCAGGCGGGTCGTGCAGGAGGTCAAGCTCACGCAAAGGTCAGTCCTTTGTCGCGGTCAAATCGCCTTAAAACTGTGCCGATGTTCGCAGAGCGTCGACGACATCCCCAAACCATCTAACAAGAAACTGCGACAGGCATCCCGCAACCCCAAAGAGATGTGTAGTAGCCTAATAAAACGGACGGGAATTGCAAAAATGACGAGTTCTCGCGACTCCCCAAGTAACCATTTCTCCAAAATCGTGGGGCCAAACAATCAACCGAGGACTCCAAACTATTTTTATAGAACACGAGAACAGCGTCATCATACGCGTGTGCTAGTCCAAACTGGAAGGTAAAATTGTTCCCAAGATAGAGTGCTTCATTCTCGATTCTACGAGAATTGTTGCGAAAGTGTTTCATTTTAATAAACCCGTGTGCTAGTCCAAAGTGGAAGGTAAAATTGTTCCCAAGATAGAGTGCTTCATTCTCAATTCTACGAGAATTGTTGTGAGTGTTTCATTTTCTTCTCTTAAATAGAAGTTTCATTTTCAATTAATGTATCCTAATATGTTGCCAAAATATTCTTGTGATGATCAATTCAACCTCTGATTAAAAGATAGACCCTTTTCGTGCACCCATCGTCTGTCCCTCCACCAACTCCATCATCCCAAACATTAGCTTGTGAACTCGGTGAAGCAATACCTCGGGTCAGAGAAATAAAGGTGGAAAAAGACAACATAACATGAGTGGATATGTCGAATAGAGACCATATATGTGAGCTAGAGCTTGCTGGTCGATGCTCCTTAACTTGCTTTTTATCAGTGCTACGGCATTCCACATCACATGAAATTAGCCCTAACTAGGAGATCCCACAATCTGGTTAAACTGTTCATTAATTGTTTCATGCATGCACCGATCGATTACTCTAAAAGTTGATGTATGGGAGCGACCATGGTTTTCAGAGGAGTGGCAATGTAGTAGACATCTTAGGCCTCCATGCTCATGTTATAGGGTGAATGAGTTTAGGCGAGCGGCCAAGACAACAAAGCTCTCTGGCTTGAGAGCATAACTCCCTGCAGAGAGTAGCGTCGGAACATAGCTATTATTCATCATAGGTATCTAGTTCCATGTCCATTTTGCAATTTTAATAAACCGATGTTTAACTTTCTAGCGCCTACATAATTGGCTCAGTCGGGAGGTCGAATGCAAAATTTAGCAAAAGCAAACTCCTAGTATAAAATAAGGATTCTAAAAATGCGTTATCAAAATGGCACGTGAACTAATAGATGATGTCTATCTCGAAGCATAAAATAATAGTGCATATAAGTGAAATGCCACTTAAAATGTTTGGTAATAACTTTCCTACCATAAAATAATGGGAGTCTCTACGTCTCAGTCGACTGAGACATATCTTATGTCTCAGTCAACTTACGTCACCTTCAAAATCCGCTTCCTCACGTCGCTATCGCCACTGCACGTCACTCCCTATCGCCCTGCTGCTCCTCACGTACTCACGTCGCTATCACTACCTTTCGCACTGCTGCCTTTGCATATGGTGGTCGTCTGGTCCTGTTGGGTGGAGCCTACCATGGGTTAGCTCTAATATGATTTTTCTCCTTTGCTAGCTCGTTGCACTAGTCCATGTTTCACGTGGATGTAGCCTAGTCTACCAAAACGTTGTTTTGACTCTCCACAGCTACTCATCTCCACGCAAAAATTTGTGTGTTTGCAACAATTTAAGTAAGTAGTTAAGCAACAATTTTTTGCGCTGCAAATTCATTAAAATGAGAAGAATTGCAAAATGATTCTGAATAAAACTCAGTTTCAACTGCGGTCGCAACTAGCTCGGGAGATAAAACTCAGTTTCAACTGCAGTTGCAACTGGCTACAAAAGACTAAAAACAAAAAACACAACAACAAAATGAAATAAAAAATCACTAAGAAAAAATAATAGAAAATAAATTATTAAAATGAGAAGAATTGCAAATGGTTCCGAATAAAACTCAGTTTCAACTGCGATTGCAAACTGGCTCGGGAGATAAAACTCAGTTTCAACTGCAGTTGCAACTGTATCGTGAGAAAACCAAATTTCAACTACAGTTTCAACTCCAGTTGCAACTAGCTCGGGAAAGAAAAACTCAGTTTCAACTGGAGTTGCAACTGGATTGGGAGAAAAAACTCAATTTCAACTCCAGTTGCAACTACCTCGGAAAAAAACTCAGTTTCAACTACAGTTGCAACTGGCTACAAAAGAATAAATACAAAAACACAACAACAAAATGAAAAAAAAAATCACTAATAAATATTAGAAAATAAATTATTAAAATGATAATGATTGCAAATTGTTCTAAATAAAACGATTTTTTTCAAATTTGGAACCATTTTCAAAATGGAACCATTTTCAAATTTGGAACCATTTTTAATTTGGTGAACCATTTTAAATTTGAAACCATTTTACAAAAATGAAACCATTTTTTAATTGGGAACCATTTTCAAAATGAACAATTTTCAAATTTGGAACCATTTTTAAAAATAAACCATTTTCAAAATGAAACCATTTTCAAATTTGGAACCATTTTTAGTTTGGAACCATTTTAAATTCGGAACCATTTTTAAAATCGGAACCATTTTAAAACAAAAATTGTGGATGAACCATGTTTCCTTGAAACTAGCTCCGAATTTGCAACTCAGTTTCAACTGCAGTTGCAACTGGCTCGGAAGAAAACCCAATTTCAACTACAGTTCAACTCCAGTTGCAACTAGCTCGGGAAAGAAAACCTCAGTTTCAACTGGAGTTGCAACTGGATCGGGAGAAAAAAACTCAATTTCAACTCCAGTTGCAGCTTGCTCAGGAAAAAAAACTCACTTTCAACTGCAGTTGCAAATGGCTACAAAAAGACTAAAAACAAAAACACAACAACAAAATGAAATAAAAAATCACTAAGAAAAAATAATAGAAAATAATCTATTAAAATGAGAAGAATTGCAAATGGTTCTGAATAAAACTCTGTTTCAACCGCGGTTGCAACTGGCTCGGGAGATAAAACTCAGTTTCAACTGCAGTTGCAACTGGCTCGGGAGAAAACCCAATTTCAACTACAGTTTCAACTCCAGTTCAACTAGCTTGGGAAAGAAAAACTCAGTTTCAACTGGAGTTGCAACTGAATCGGGAGAAAAAAACTCAATTTCAACTCCAGTTGCAACTTGCTCAGGAAAAAAAACTCAGTTTCAACTGCAGTTGCAATTGGCTACAAAAGACTAAAAACAAAAAACACAACCACAAAATGAAATAAAAAATCACTAAGAAAAATAATAGAAAATAAATTATTAAAATGAGAAGAATTGCAAATGGTTCTGAATAAAACTCAGTTTCAACTGCGGCCGCAACTAGATCGGGAGATAAAACTCAGTTTCAACTGCAGTTGCAACTGGCTCGGGAGAAAACCCAATTTCAACTCCAGTTGCAAACTAGCTCGGGAAAGAAGAACTCAGTTTCAACTGGAGTTGCAACTGGATCGGGAGAAAAAAAAACTCAATTTCAACTCCCGTTGTAACTTGCTTAAGGAGAAAAAACTCAGTTTCAACTGCAGTTGCAACTGGCTACAAAAGACAAAAACAAAAAAACACAACAACAAAATGAAATAAAAAATCACTAAGAAAAAATAATAGAAAATAATCTATTAAAATGAGAAGAATTGCAAATGGTTCTGAATAAAACTCAGTTTCAACTGCGGTTGCAACTGGCTCGGGAGAAAACCCAATTTCAACTCCAGTTTCAACTCCAGTTGCAACTAGCTTGGGAAAGAAAAACTCAGTTTCAACTGGAGTTGCAACTGGATCAGGAAAAAAAAACTCAATTTCAACTCCAGTTGCAACTAGATCGGAAAAAAACTCAGTTTCAACTACAGTTGCAACTGGCTACAAAAGAATAAATACAAAAACAACAACAAAAAACTGAAAAAAAATCACTAAGAAAATAATAGAAAATAAATTATTAAAATGATAAGAATTCAAATTGTTCTAAATAAAATGTTTTTTTTTTCAAATTTGTAACCATTTTCAACTAGAAAAAAAATCATTTGCGAACCCATTTGCAACTAGAAAAAAATCTCAGTTGCAACCCGACTTGCAACTAGGACTCAGTTACAACTCGATTTGCAAATGGGATAACTCGTTTGCAACACCACTAAAGACTCACAATTTTTTTTAAAGAAACCGACTCTAAATGGATATACATAAAAATCCACACACAAAAACTAAAAAAATAAATCTCTCGTGCGCTTCATTGCCATCCTCTCCCTCTCACATGTTATGCGTCCACTTGTAAGACACAAAAATGTCCAGACAAACACAAAAGAAAAAGAACACACAAAAACAAGGGCAAGTGTTCACACCGCAAAAAAAATATCCAAAAATCCCATATCGTTAGATAACAAAGAAGGGAATAAAAAAACCATATAAACACACCCAACAATAACAACAACAACAAGCTTGCACGTGCCATACATTTGGTTGTGCACAGAAGAAACAACAAGCTCTAACGGTTATAGTGTTGTGATTTTAACTAACACTCAGACGACAAACAAATTGCGATCCGAAAAAAACACAGAAAAAAAGTCTAAGTCGCACGCGCAACCCGCGCGCGGTACCCTCGACCCCTCCTCATATTTATAGGCAGGCCAGCCAAGCGATTTCAAAACAAGCGTGGGCGCCAATATTTTCATCCCCTCCCCGCGCTAATATAATTATGTTGTTGCCGCAATCTTCTAACTAATGATGGTATTTCCATGTTACATCCATCGCCTGCCATTCTTCACGGGAAAACTCAACAGACTCCCAGCTGGTTATTAACGCCCAAGCCTAAAACAAGGGATACACATCATCCCTTTAATTGGGAGGATCTATGAGTATCGTCACGTCCTAATTCTAATACACGTCTCGTGATGAGGGACTTGCGCAATTGTCTAACTAATCATGGTATTTCCAACCATCGCATGACATTGTTTACGGGAAAGCTCAACACACTCTGGCCGGCTGGTTATTAACACCCAAGCGTAAATCAAGGGATACGCATCATCCATTTAATTGGGAGGATCTATTAGTACCATCACGTCCTGATTCTAATACACGTCTGACGTCTCGTGACGAGGGACCTATGCTCACGGAAGGGATGCTTGAGATTTTTTTGGGAAAAGTTCGAATTCTGACCGAGGTGAGGTGAGTGAGGTTAAGCTGGAAGATGGAGTTTTTTATCCATCGCCCACCAGCCGGTATTCTCTCCATCTCCAACATAAATCAAGCAGATTTCTGAAAAAGTCGAAGCACCATACATGTTCAAATCCCAGACGGATTTGTAGGCTATAAATCCGGTTCATAGTGTTCGTTGTACTAATTAAACTACTACTAGTATAGTACATGCTCTTACAAATTAATCAGATATCACATACTCTGGTACTTGAATGGATCGATCTTGTAAATAAATATGGAGGCGATAGCCTTGGTGCATTCAAATCAAATCTGACCATCCTTTTTTTTTTGAAAGGAAAATCTAACCATCCTTGTACCACCACGTAGCAACTCAAACCCTCTCTTCTTGATTAGATTTGGTACAAGCCACGCACGCATAATTATGGAATGGAGTACCACTCGGCCTACCTAAGTTGAGCTAATCATGCATGTACACGTTAATTAGCAACCGGGTTTTTTGGAGATTTTTTTTTTGGCATTAGCTATGCTGCTTTAAAAAAAAAAAAGGCACCGCACAGCAGATATATGATGATAAAAGGTGCACAGCTATTGTAATGTTTAAATACAGATTTCAACTCGTAACAAGTTGTTTACTTCAAAACAGAAATGCA
This sequence comes from Poa pratensis, assembly GCA_947311845.1. Lineage (NCBI taxonomy): Eukaryota > Viridiplantae > Streptophyta > Magnoliopsida > Poales > Poaceae > Poa > Poa pratensis. The sequence continues at coordinate 7,656,760 of CAMZMU010000100.1, read as the reverse complement.
AGATCGAAAATGAAGATTACAAAGGGAATATTACAGTTCAACCCAACATTACAGAATCTGGTATCACATAAGCCTAAAACAAGAATCCTAAACTAGTGTTGGTCTTCTTCACCTAAAACAAGAATCCTAAATATTACAATTCAACTCCACGTCATGTCTTGTGTTGGTCTTTTTTCTTCACCTAGATGAAAGACACAACACACGAAGACAACAAATTGGATTAAAGGCTTGGATCATGACAAACAGTAGTGAATGTACATGGATCGGAAGAACAACAATAGTGCAACAGCAGCTTACACAACCATGGAACGCAAAACGAAAATCGCTATGAATTCATCTTGATAGCTAAATAGCCTACATGTTAATATGAGATGTATGTGCAGAATCGGCTTAGCTGGGTATTGAAATTGACATGCGACTCAATAACATGAATATAATCTCCTCGTTGTTTAGTGGATACAAACAAAAAAAAATTAGGAACGAGCCCAACACTAACTAGCATGGACAATCACATGCCTTGGAAAGCGGCTATTAGCAGCCTAGAACTAGTCAAACAGAGCAGTGATGCATATGAATACATAACATAGTGAGGTGGCAGAGCAAGGCAAGGAAATCCTCAACCGAGGCCCACTGTATTTTTTTGTCTTGACATATTATCACAAACCCACCTGCCTTGAACCGCGAACCTAAAGCCATGCATGAGACTGTTAATTTTTTTGTTAACTTTCTGAGTTAACAAAGATAAACTGTGCACGCTACAACAATTACAACAGTAGTAGGAATTCCGCATGCAACACCACAATTGCTAATATACAGTGGAAACCATAGCAAGCATTCCAGGAAACAAAGAGTGTCAAGCATGTATAATCCCAAGATCAACTAAAAAAACCATCAAAAGGAGTAAAT
>CAMZMU010000100.1:7510086-7655841 GCA_947311845.1 Poa pratensis | reverse complement strand
GAATCAAAACGGCTGGTATTTATGTGCAAAATATGTTGTGCTTGCTGTCTAGTGCGATGGCTCTGATTCTAGCGAACTGGTCTTGCCCAGTAGCTGCTATGGACATGAACGGCATTTTGGTCGTGCTGCCTGAGAATTGATTTGATGGTAGGGTGGAGTGTGCCTGGGTTGCATAGTTTCTAGCGATATGCCTGTTTTTAGATGATTTATACTTGCACATAGTTTCTAGCTTAACTCTGGTGTTGTTGCTATCATTCAGGTACCTTGAGAAGCGGCGCATCATTTCTACAGATGAGGCTTTCGTCCAGAGCGAAGGCTGTGGATATGAAGGGCCAGGCGGGTCGTGCAGGAGGTCAAGCTCACGCAAAGGTCAGTCCTTTGTCGCGGTCAAATCGCCTTAAAACTGTGCCGATGTTCGCAGAGCGTCGACGACATCCCCAAACCATCTAACAAGAAACTGCGACAGGCATCCCGCAACCCCAAAGAGATGTGTAGTAGCCTAATAAAACGGACGGGAATTGCAAAAATGACGAGTTCTCGCGACTCCCCAAGTAACCATTTCTCCAAAATCGTGGGCCAAACAATCAACCGAGGACTCCAAACTATTTTTATAGAACACGAGAACAGCGTCATCATACGCGTGTGCTAGTCCAAACTGGAAGGTAAAATTGTTCCCAAGATAGAGTGCTTCATTCTCGATTCTACGAGAATTGTTGCGAAAGTGTTTCATTTTAATAAACCCGTGTGCTAGTCCAAAGTGGAAGGTAAAATTGTTCCCAAGATAGAGTGCTTCATTCTCAATTCTACGAGAATTGTTGTGAGTGTTTCATTTTCTTCTTAAATAGAAGTTTCATTTTCAATTAATGTATCCTAATATGTTGCCAAAATATTCTTGTGATGATCAATTCAACCTCTGATTAAAAGATAGACCCTTTTCGTGCACCCATCGTCTGTCCCTCCACCAACTCCATCATCCCAAACATTAGCTTGTGAACTCGGTGAAGCAATACCTCGGGTCAGAGAAATAAAGGTGGAAAAAGACAACATAACATGAGTGGATATGTCGAATAGAGACCATATATGTGAGCTAGAGCTTGCTGGTCGATGCTCCTTAACTTGCTTTTTATCAGTGCTACGGCATTCCACATCACATGAAATTAGCCCTAACTAGGAGATCCCACAATCTGGTTAAACTGTTCATTAATTGTTTCATGCATGCACCGATCGATTACTCTAAAAGTTGATGTATGGGAGCGACCATGGTTTTCAGAGGAGTGGCAATGTAGTAGACATCTTAGGCCTCCATGCTCATGTTATAGGGTGAATGAGTTTAGGCGAGCGGCCAAGACAACAAAGCTCTCTGGCTTGAGAGCATAACTCCCTGCAGAGAGTAGCGTCGGAACATAGCTATTATTCATCATAGGTATCTAGTTCCATGTCCATTTTGCAATTTTAATAAACCGATGTTTAACTTTCTAGCGCCTACATAATTGGCTCAGTCGGGAGGTCGAATGCAAAATTTAGCAAAAGCAAACTCCTAGTATAAAATAAGGATTCTAAAAATGCGTTATCAAAATGGCACGTGAACTAATAGATGATGTCTATCTCGAAGCATAAAATAATAGTGCATATAAGTGAAATGCCACTTAAAATGTTTGGTAATAACTTTCCTACCATAAAATAATGGGAGTCTCTACGTCTCAGTCGACTGAGACATATCTTATGTCTCAGTCAACTTACGTCACCTTCAAAATCCGCTTCCTCACGTCGCTATCGCCACTGCACGTCACTCCCTATCGCCCTGCTGCTCCTCACGTACTCACGTCGCTATCACTACCTTTCGCACTGCTGCCTTTGCATATGGTGGTCGTCTGGTCCTGTTGGGTGGAGCCTACCATGGGTTAGCTCTAATATGATTTTTCTCCTTTGCTAGCTCGTTGCACTAGTCCATGTTTCACGTGGATGTAGCCTAGTCTACCAAAACGTTGTTTTGACTCTCCACAGCTACTCATCTCCACGCAAAAATTTGTGTGTTTGCAACAATTTAAGTAAGTAGTTAAGCAACAATTTTTTGCGCTGCAAATTCATTAAAATGAGAAGAATTGCAAAATGATTCTGAATAAAACTCAGTTTCAACTGCGGTCGCAACTAGCTCGGGAGATAAAACTCAGTTTCAACTGCAGTTGCAACTGGCTACAAAAGACTAAAAACAAAAAACACAACAACAAAATGAAATAAAAAATCACTAAGAAAAAATAATAGAAAATAAATTATTAAAATGAGAAGAATTGCAAATGGTTCCGAATAAAACTCAGTTTCAACTGCGATTGCAAACTGGCTCGGGAGATAAAACTCAGTTTCAACTGCAGTTGCAACTGTATCGTGAGAAAACCAAATTTCAACTACAGTTTCAACTCCAGTTGCAACTAGCTCGGGAAAGAAAAACTCAGTTTCAACTGGAGTTGCAACTGGATTGGGAGAAAAAACTCAATTTCAACTCCAGTTGCAACTACCTCGGAAAAAAACTCAGTTTCAACTACAGTTGCAACTGGCTACAAAAGAATAAATACAAAAACACAACAACAAAATGAAAAAAAAAATCACTAATAAATATTAGAAAATAAATTATTAAAATGATAATGATTGCAAATTGTTCTAAATAAAACGATTTTTTTCAAATTTGGAACCATTTTCAAAATGGAACCATTTTCAAATTTGGAACCATTTTTAATTTGGTGAACCATTTTAAATTTGAAACCATTTTACAAAAATGAAACCATTTTTTAATTGGGAACCATTTTCAAAATGAACAATTTTCAAATTTGGAACCATTTTTAAAAATAAACCATTTTCAAAATGAAACCATTTTCAAATTTGGAACCATTTTTAGTTTGGAACCATTTTAAATTCGGAACCATTTTTAAAATCGGAACCATTTTAAAACAAAAATTGTGGATGAACCATGTTTCCTTGAAACTAGCTCCGAATTTGCAACTCAGTTTCAACTGCAGTTGCAACTGGCTCGGAAGAAAACCCAATTTCAACTACAGTTCAACTCCAGTTGCAACTAGCTCGGGAAAGAAAACCTCAGTTTCAACTGGAGTTGCAACTGGATCGGGAGAAAAAAACTCAATTTCAACTCCAGTTGCAGCTTGCTCAGGAAAAAAAACTCACTTTCAACTGCAGTTGCAAATGGCTACAAAAAGACTAAAAACAAAAACACAACAACAAAATGAAATAAAAAATCACTAAGAAAAAATAATAGAAAATAATCTATTAAAATGAGAAGAATTGCAAATGGTTCTGAATAAAACTCTGTTTCAACCGCGGTTGCAACTGGCTCGGGAGATAAAACTCAGTTTCAACTGCAGTTGCAACTGGCTCGGGAGAAAACCCAATTTCAACTACAGTTTCAACTCCAGTTCAACTAGCTTGGGAAAGAAAAACTCAGTTTCAACTGGAGTTGCAACTGAATCGGGAGAAAAAAACTCAATTTCAACTCCAGTTGCAACTTGCTCAGGAAAAAAAACTCAGTTTCAACTGCAGTTGCAATTGGCTACAAAAGACTAAAAACAAAAAACACAACCACAAAATGAAATAAAAAATCACTAAGAAAAATAATAGAAAATAAATTATTAAAATGAGAAGAATTGCAAATGGTTCTGAATAAAACTCAGTTTCAACTGCGGCCGCAACTAGATCGGGAGATAAAACTCAGTTTCAACTGCAGTTGCAACTGGCTCGGGAGAAAACCCAATTTCAACTCCAGTTGCAAACTAGCTCGGGAAAGAAGAACTCAGTTTCAACTGGAGTTGCAACTGGATCGGGAGAAAAAAAAACTCAATTTCAACTCCCGTTGTAACTTGCTTAAGGAGAAAAAACTCAGTTTCAACTGCAGTTGCAACTGGCTACAAAAGACAAAAAACAAAAAACACAACAACAAAATGAAATAAAAAATCACTAAGAAAAAATAATAGAAAATAATCTATTAAAATGAGAAGAATTGCAAATGGTTCTGAATAAAACTCAGTTTCAACTGCGGTTGCAACTGGCTCGGGAGAAAACCCAATTTCAACTCCAGTTTCAACTCCAGTTGCAACTAGCTTGGGAAAGAAAAACTCAGTTTCAACTGGAGTTGCAACTGGATCAGGAAAAAAAAACTCAATTTCAACTCCAGTTGCAACTAGATCGGAAAAAAACTCAGTTTCAACTACAGTTGCAACTGGCTACAAAAGAATAAATACAAAAACACAACAACAAAAACTGAAAAAAAATCACTAAGAAAATAATAGAAAATAAATTATTAAAATGATAAGAATTCAAATTGTTCTAAATAAAATGTTTTTTTTTTCAAATTTGTAACCATTTTCAACTAGAAAAAAAATCATTTGCGAACCCATTTGCAACTAGAAAAAAATCTCAGTTGCAACCCGACTTGCAACTAGGACTCAGTTACAACTCGATTTGCAAATGGGATAACTCGTTTGCAACACCACTAAAGACTCACAATTTTTTTAAAGAAACCGACTCTAAATGGATATACATAAAAATCCACACACAAAAACTAAAAAAATAAATCTCTCGTGCGCTTCATTGCCATCCTCTCCCTCTCACATGTTATGCGTCCACTTGTAAGACACAAAAATGTCCAGACAAACACAAAAAGAAAAAGAACACACAAAAACAAGGGCAAGTGTTCACACCGCAAAAAAAATATCCAAAAATCCCATATCGTTAGATAACAAAGAAGGGAATAAAAAAACCATATAAACACACCCAACAATAACAACAACAACAAGCTTGCACGTGCCATACATTTGGTTGTGCACAGAAGAAACAACAAGCTCTAACGGTTATAGTGTTGTGATTTTAACTAACACTCAGACGACAAACAAATTGCGATCCGAAAAAAACACAGAAAAAAAGTCTAAGTCGCACGCGCAACCCGCGCGCGGTACCCTCGACCCCTCCTCATATTTATAGGCAGGCCAGCCAAGCGATTTCAAAACAAGCGTGGGCGCCAATATTTTCATCCCCCTCCCCGCGCTAATATAATTATGTTGTTGCCGCAATCTTCTAACTAATGATGGTATTTCCATGTTACATCCATCGCCTGCCATTCTTCACGGGAAAACTCAACAGACTCCCAGCTGGTTATTAACGCCCAAGCCTAAAACAAGGGATACACATCATCCCTTTAATTGGGAGGATCTATGAGTATCGTCACGTCCTAATTCTAATACACGTCTCGTGATGAGGGACTTGCGCAATTGTCTAACTAATCATGGTATTTCCAACCATCGCATGACATTGTTTACGGGAAAGCTCAACACACTCTGGCCGGCTGGTTATTAACACCCAAGCGTAAATCAAGGGATACGCATCATCCATTTAATTGGGAGGATCTATTAGTACCATCACGTCCTGATTCTAATACACGTCTGACGTCTCGTGACGAGGGACCTATGCTCACGGAAGGGATGCTTGAGATTTTTTTGGGAAAAGTTCGAATTCTGACCGAGGTGAGGTGAGGTGAGGTTAAGCTGGAAGATGGAGTTTTTTATCCATCGCCCACCAGCCGGTATTCTCTCCATCTCCAACATAAATCAAGCAGATTTCTGAAAAAGTCGAAGCACCATACATGTTCAAATCCCAGACGGATTTGTAGGCTATAAATCCGGTTCATAGTGTTCGTTGTACTAATTAAACTACTACTAGTATAGTACATGCTCTTACAAATTAATCAGATATCACATACTCTGGTACTTGAATGGATCGATCTTGTAAATAAATATGGAGGCGATAGCCTTGGTGCATTCAAATCAAATCTGACCATCCTTTTTTTTTTGAAAGGAAAATCTAACCATCCTTGTACCACCACGTAGCAACTCAAACCCTCTCTTGATTAGATTTGGTACAAGCCACGCACGCATAATTATGGAATGGAGTACCACTCGGCCTACCTAAGTTGAGCTAATCATGCATGTACACGTTAATTAGCAACCGGGTTTTTGGAGATTTTTTTTGGCATTAGCTATGCTGCTTTAAAAAGGCACCGCACAGCAGATATATGATGATAAAAGGTGCACAGCTATTGTAATGTTTAAATACAGATTTCAACTCGTAACAAGTTGTTCACTTCAAACAGAAATGCAAGATCGAAAATGAAGATTACAAAGGGAATATTACAGTTCAACCCAACATTACAGAATCTGGTATCACATAAGCCTAAACAAGAATCCTAAACTAGTGTTGGTCTTCTTCACGTAAAACAAGAATCCTAAATATTACAATTCAACTCCACGTCATGTCTTGTGTTGGTCTTTTCTTCTTCACCTAGATGAAAGACACAACACACGAAGACAACAAATTGGATTAAAGCTTGGATCATGACAAACAGTAGTGAATGTACATGGATCGGGAAGAACAACAATAGTGCAACAGCAGCTTACACAACCATGGAACGCAAAACGAAAATCGCTATGAATTCATCTTGATAGCTAAATAGCCTACATGTTAATATGAGATGTATGTGCAGAATCGGCTTAGCTGGGTATTGAAATTGACATGCGACTCAACAACATGAATATAATCTACTTTGGATACAAACAAAAAATTGAACGATAACACTAACTAGCATGGACAATCACATGCCTTGGAAAGCGGCTATTAGCAGCCTAGCACTAGTCAAACAGAGCAGTGATGCATATGAATACATAACATGGTGAGGTGGCAGAGCAAGGCAAGGAAATCCTCACCGAGGCCCACTGTATTTTTTTGTCTTGACATATTATCACAAACCCACCTGCCTTGAACCGCGAACCTAAAGCCATGCATGAGACTGTTAATTTTTTTGTTAACTTTCTGAGTTAACAAAGATAAACTGTGCACGCTACAACAATTACAACAGTAGTAGGAATTCCGCATGCAACACCACAATTGCTAATATAGAGTGGAAACCATAGCAAGCATTCCAGGAAACGAAGAGTGTCAAGCATGTATAATCCCAAGATCAACTAAAAAAACCATCAAAAGGAGTAAATACTACAGGAAATGATCAGAAATAAATTCCAAGCATTATAGGAAATAAATTGCTTTCCACCACGATGAGGAGAAAAGAGAGAAACCAGAAAATTACCTGTACCCGGAGTCGAAGAAGAAAGCCACAGCTGCCATCGCATGGAGCAGTCAACTCGCTGCCATCCACTTTTCACCTTCACGGCGTTGTGCTGCTCCGTGTACTACTCCAGCGACTACCACTGGTTGAAAAAGCTACCTGCACGACAACGAAGACCGATTCACTTCCATGGCACAAGAAACTATTACTCATAATCAAACAGAAAATATATCCTAATGTAAACAAACTAAGTTTAGAGCTGCCAATGACAACTGAATGACTATTGAGCATACACAAGAATACATGATTTCAACGAATTAAAACAGCCATGAGAACGCATGACTGAACCACCAAGCAAAACCCATGTGTTGTTCCTTTCTAGGAAGTTCCAAATTAGATCCATGGTAGAAACTGGACAGTTCGTCTAAAACTCTAAATTCTACCGCAAGTCCCTATTCCCTGTTTTCATAAAAATGCATGCTCATATGTTCAGACCATTATGCAAAGCAAATGCACTAGGCGTGCAAGACTCCTCATTACTACTGCAGAAATAGAACGATGAACTTTGAAAACAAACTGCCCAGATTCACATTAAAGGCAATCATGTAAGACCAGTGCATGCAGCCATGAAACTCATATACCACAAATACATGCCAGACACAGATGGAAGCAATCAACAGCAAGCAAGCATGGACGTGCTATCACACCGACCAAGATGAGGAGAAAAGAGAGAAACCAGAAATTACCTGTACCCAGAGTCGAAGAAGAAAGCCACAGCTGCCATCGCACGGAGCGGTGAACTCATGGCCATCCAGTTTTCACCTTCATGAACGCCACGGCAATCTGCTGCTCCGTGTACTACTCCAGCGACTACCACTGGTTGGAGAAGCTATCTGCACGACAACAAAGAAGACAGATTCACTTCCATGGCACAAGAAACTATTACTCATCATCAAAGAAAAAAGATAACCTCCAAAGAAGTAGAAAATACACAACCAACTGGAATAAACAACACCATCTATTAACTCGGTGCCAGAGGAGTGTACACAAAAATAGTTCAAGATTTATAACAGATTGCAAGACTGATGTTATTTAACTTAGAACCCAGACCAGACAAGCTTAGCAGACTTATGGTGCAAAAGAGGAAATTGTCATCCAAAACAAGGTATTTAATATGCGGGGAGGTGAGCCGTCTCAATCTTCGTTCAGTCCGGCCGCGATCAGGCTTGATCTCCCTTCTGGCCGCGCGTGCGTGATCGAGATCATACTTGTGCCGCGCGCCGATGGATGGGATCATGCAGCAGCAGCAGGTTAGTTACGGACGGATGGACCTAGTGTCTTGTTTCTTTCATTCAGATTTATTTGATCATCCAACATGCGTGATGCAACTCGTGTTTGGTTTTATCTTGGGTGAGAAGAGATTACTTAGAAACCACGATGTTTGGTTTAGAGAAGTCAAAAAAGAGAAGACGATCGAAAAGGGCGATCTGGATCTTGGTAATTTCACGTGGCATCAGGTAAGCAGGCATAGGAGATTAACCTGCCCCCGCCCCTCCCGCTCTTCCCCCTCTCCTCCGCGCTCCACGCCCTCGCCACGCGCGTCCCCTTCCCTCTGGATTAACAATGCTGAACAAGTGGCACGGTGTTGATAGTACTAAGCTATTCAAACCACAGACTATAATGGTGAAGCATAAAGCAGAAAGATGCGTCTCAGCTAAAAATAGGCTGATTGAATGAACAACCACCTCTGGATTATTCAAAATAAGCATAAGAGTCTACGAAAAATAACCATTAGCAGAGGATATACTGGGATGCAATAACAATAATAGCAAAAAGGTAATAACCAAGTCGGTTTGTATCGACTAGTCTGTGATGCAAACACTTGTTACTATTGTAAGTGCATCATGAGAATTCAACACTACTGACAAAATCTGGTTTGTGTTCCTTTGCATGACATCAAGTTTTGACACATGCGAGCAGTACGGCATAAAACAGAGATAGAGGAAAGTGGCAACAAGGGTATAATTCAGGTATTACAATATTTCAGCAGTAGAGAGTTGGCGATGACAGTTGAGACCATGGTCCAGGTCATGCAAACAATCCAGACTGCGGACAGGGAGAAACAGTCAGCCTGGCGAGCCAGCAGCATGCATGCACTATAGTTCAGAGCTTACATGTGTTTTCTACAAGAGAGGGGTTCGAGCAGCCGCTAGTGTTATTTGATATCATCGCCGGTTGCTGCTGGGATCCTCGTCGTGCACGATCCTTGTCGTACACGAGAAGCTGAACTGGGAGGAAATGAAGGCATCAACTTTAACAAGACAAATCCCTGGCACAACAAGAAGAAAACAGAGGTTAAACTTGGGAAAGATACAACATCCATGCACCTTTTATTCTAACCAGTAAGCTGTCACTAGAAATGCAGGTGTTCTAGGTAAGTCATTTAGCAGCAAGAGAATGGTTAGCAAGGGAACAGATAATCTCAGATTTCCAAAACATAGTAGTACTTTGTCCCTCAGACTATATAATTACAAGCATAAAACTTAAATTGATCTTCACATAACTGCTAGGTAAAAAGGTAATTCAGCGGCAGTTTTTTTTCGAAAGCTGAAGCATAGAAACAGAATACACAGATGACAGATCTACTACCAGCAATACATGCCGGATAAAACAAGCAGCTATCCCGGTCCACGAAAAGAATTAGTCGACAAAATGCAATTAACACATCATGTCCTAATTAAATACAAACCTATAGGTCCTCTAAACATGGTGGGAGACAAACTATAAACCATAGACCATTGACAGCAGCAAAATAAGCAGACTCTCACGCTTTAGACAAAACCATCCAATAACAAAAGAGAAAACCACGAATCATCTCGTGGTATTTATGAACCAAGCATCAAAAAACACAATAACCATCAAGCAACGATCTTGAACAGGACATGACCTAGAGCAAAACACGCACACACGGACATAGCACGAAGACATGATCAAGAGCACTATAGAGGAGGTCCTACCACTTGAGACTCTAGGGTTGCTGTAGCGCCATCCCACCGACACCGATGACAGAACTATTCTCAACTGCTGGCTTTCTCAGAAGGTTCTCATGTTTAAATGTTTAAGCCAAAGTAGAAATAGAAAATTCATGAATTACATTGACTACTAGACCTGGACTTCAAATCACCAAACAGAGATCAACTTCTTAGTAGTTAAAACGTATAAACTAAATGGCCACTTTGCGGCTGGATGGACGGAGCATAGTACAGCCACGACACAAAGCACATGGGAGCCGAAGCAGTAGCTCACCGGAGAGGTCGCAGAGGAGGCCAAGCGTCACTGCCACCGCTGTTCCGGCGCGGTGAAGCCGCGGGCAGACAAGCCTATCACCTCGCGCGAGGCCGAGGCTACGGCCAGCCCAGTAGCAACAACACCGCCGGTGCCGGAACAACACGGTCACACCGGACCGAAGCCCCATGCCCTTTGCTTGATTGCTGCTCTCTTGGTGACCTCCACCCAAGGATCTCCCATCTGCAAAGGTAATTATTCACATTTCAGTCCACTTGGTACTTCGATGTGCACAGAAGATAAATTATAGTTCAGAAAACAGTGGCGCACTATTCAAAAATGAATAAGGCATGATTTGTTTACTAGGACTAAGTTCCTCCACAACTAGAAACACTAGATGTCAAGGATTCTAGCATACACAGTAGCCCACGAAGGCCACGACCCAGAGCACCACCTCAGGACACAAACAAACTCATCCCTAACCTATTCTCGCAACGAGCAAGAACATGATGCACACAAACCACTATCTGCACGCAGCAACCATACCAAAAAAACCAAGGGTGGAGTTGGAGAGTCATATTACCTAAGCACAGTACTCGCCGGTAAGTCCTGGTCGTCCATGGCTGGGCAGCAGCGGCGAGCACCACGGGCAATCTGCTGCTCCATATGTCCACCCTCGCGTCCAACTACAACTGGCTGAAGAAGCTAGCTAGCTCCTGCACAACAAATAAACAAAGCAACGTTCACCTCTGCTGCCCAAGAAACTATTACTTACTCAACAGAGAAGCCTACAAGCATCAGCATGTACACGAAAGAACAATAGTGACACTTCTGAGAATTCATAACTTCGTGCATATGATGGCTATAAGTAAAACTTTGTGTGTATGTAGATTACTCAGACGTGCATCATTACCAGTAACGATCCAAGGGTCTGTCCCTTGAGCAAGTTCTCAACAAATCTTTACACAATTTCTTTATTACATATCACTACTCACATGTGCATTAAAATTCATTTTGGCTAGCAGTGGCACTCACAGGTGTGGGAGCCATCCGCCATAGAGGCCAGCCCTCATGAACTGGCCGGCTTCCATGATCATCCGGCAGACGCCACCTGCAGCAACGCCGTCATCTCCGTCAGAACCCCCTAAACACATCCATCTGTCCATCATGGTAATTAAAAGATTCAGACTTCAGAGACGCACCATGTCAACAAAAACACTTGAATGTGGGATTTATACCAGCACGGTGAAGACAGGTAGCAGCAACCTTGAGTCGTCAGCTAGGCCGGGGCAGAGGTGCAGGACACGGGCATAGATGAGGGTCCCAGAGCCGTGGCTTGTTAGTCAGCTCTGCCGCCGTGACACATCATCTCCACCCACTGTACCGCCGCCGCCCAACCTTAACCTTCAGCACAGACCTTGTTCCATTAATCCTCTTTCCTCTTTCAGTTCATGCCAAGGAAGGAGTAAAGTTAGTATCATGCCATTGATTAAAAGAAAACATAACATCGGCAATGGCACATAATAACGGAGAAGTAAGAAAAATTTCACAACAAATGTATATAACGATCAAATTATTGCTAATCACCACATTTCTTTGCAACGCAAAAGCACCACTACACGTTTGAAACATGTGAATTACACGTGAGAACTAAATTAGAGTGGCGAAAAGATTCAGAGCTAGCATGATATTAGTTCTCCAGTATTCCCATGTAAAGAACACACAACAAATGGCTCAACCCAGGCACAAGTTCTTCTCACGCTAGTGCTCTAACCTGAAGCCAACACAAGCAGAACTGCACCAGCAGAAACCCTCCGTTTTGGAAACAAGGGTCCCAGGTTTGCATCAGCTAGTAGGCAGTGGAATCAGCTGCTGCACTACTGCTACTAATTAAACAGGGATCTCCTGCCAGTACAAGGAATACTCTCAGGTCTCAGCAGCAAAACGCAAACCGCAGAGCACAAGCATCTGATGATATCTGCTCCCCCATGTACTGAAGTACTAGAAGATTCCACGTGATTCAATACACAGCGCAACTTCCACTCCAATCAGCTCACGTACTACCAAACTTCCAACTAGAACCGAATCATGTGTGTACTAGGTAGGTTCAGGATGGGGATCAAGATGCTACCTTTGGAAGGCCTAGTCGAGCTCCTGCACGGCGGCGTCGAGGTCGCTTGCTCACGTCGCCGCCGTCGGGTCCTCATGGCTGGAGCCTCCTCGCGCTGGCATGGAGACAGACGGAACTCACCCCGTCGGCCTAGCGCACGACGCGGGCCGGCGAGCTCGGCGGAGCCCCGCCCCAAGCGCGCGCGCACCGGCGAGCAAGCCAGCCGCGTCGCCTCTCTCATCGGCGAAGCTAGGGCGTGGGCGGTCGATCTGCTCGGGAGCGGCTAGACGGAGGAGGAACTCTGATTCTGATTGTGAGGTGGTGGCGGCGACTGTGGTTAACCTAAGTAATGAGATTGAGAATGGAGGATTAACCTACTAGGCCGATACTTAGCATCCCGTGGGACCACTCCATCACCGTTGGATCGATGCACGCTGGATTGGTGCTAAACATGGTAGTATTTCAGGACAATATTAATTGCGATTCCTATTTGATCCCGTGAATTAACTACTCCCAACAATCACGCTTGGATTGAATTTTGGAACGCTTAATTAGCACGTACACAATTTTAGTAACTCAGCCCGTAAATCACGTCAGATCCGGTTATTAACGGAGGCCCGATCAACCTAACTTTACGCTTCTTTAAAAGTAATTCAATAAATGGTGGTGAATATTTTTCCCTCCAAAACAAGCAAAACTACAAGAAGACCTTAGAAACGCTCAGGAAATATTCCTAACAATTTTCCTCGAACTGTTCAAAAAAAAAATTCACCGTTTATTAAGTATCAACTTAACCCGAAAAAAATAATCCAATTTTTTATTTGCAGCTAATCCCAAGTTAAATGCAAAAAGATGTTAACTACAACTAAGACAAAGTTAACAAAATTAGTCCTAGATGCAAGGATTCACGGAGCGACCCAAGCGAGAGATCTTAATTACAAATGCCAACTCGGAAGGCTTGTGGCTCATCCTAGGTGTAAAAAATCGCGGAGCGACAAATGACGAGTCGCGGCTCTCACATTCGGGAACGCCTTGCCACTAGCTAGCGACTGGACACCGAGTTCGGCCTCGGTGGCGGGCGGAATTCCTTCCTCGTGATCATTTCATGTGTGTAGTTCCATTGACGATGCTCATGTTTGATTTCACGTGTAATATTTAACTCGATACTAGCGCCTCCATTGTGGTAACTCGTTGCCCATCGGAGGATATTGGTGATGCCAGCCTCCCTCGTCGGTCTAGGCATACCGAGATCATGAATCTGAAAATACATATAACCACCGCTCCCAATCTCGCACCACAATCCCATACAAAACTTACTCAACTCGACCAACCCATCTAACAAAAAATTAAGGTGGAGTTTAGTTGTTAGCTAACAAAGACACGTCATCCCTCGTGGATTTGTATTATGAGGCGGACTCAAGAAATGATGTTTGATAATATTTTGCCACCTTTCCAGAGCAGTTTTAGAATGGTCCATTTAGAATGCTTTCATATTTCCGGTGGTCGGAAACAACGGGGATAATTTATGCATGATAACCCAATTAATATTTTCTGCTTACAAAAAAGGTAATGCACACATTAAGTTCCATGTTCTGGTCATCGGATTTGTTCGTCAACGAGGAAAAACACCAGAACAACGATTTTTCGTGACCTCTCTATAACCATGTATCGGGGCTCACTGGATATGAAAATCATACCAGGACCCCAAAATACTATGCTAGAACCTTTTTGGGACGTTCGAGAATGGCCCATCTTCTTTTTGTTGCATGTTAAAAAAATTGATATTGATGCTTACAAACTGTTAATGCATATTTTGTTCAGTGTCTAATGACCATATTTGTTTGTCAAGAGGGGAAAACAATTAATACGTGTTTTGCTATACCTTCTCGCGTGCTCTATCCCGTATCAAATTGCCTCGGTCGCAAAATATTAAAGTCATTTCAGCCTAACTCCTTGAGAACGTTCCAAGGCTTCTGAAATCGCCCTGAAATTGGTCTGGCGGTTTCGTGTCCACGGGGTGGCGCGACATCATCCCCGGCCCCGGCGTCGCTGCTGTGCACAGGTCCTGCCGCGGTCAGCTCTTCATCGACGTCAACTCCTACCAAGAAGGAGAACACATCCTAGGCCGGCCAGGACGTGCAACGCATGGGCATGGATGCAATCGTCGTGAGTGTCTTTCAGTGGCATCTACAGGATGATGTGCAACACGTACGAGGCTCACATCCGTTTCAACGGTGCTTCACCGTGGAGGTGGAGGCTATACGAGGAGTTGTGGACTCGATCGTACATATACATGCATGTAGTTATTATTATGTGCTGAAAATATCTACGTGCCAATCAAACTCAATGAACTTCGCTTATATTTGGCCAATTATGCGCGGTGATTTTGCATCATATGAGACTTGGCTAGTTTT
This sequence comes from Poa pratensis, assembly GCA_947311845.1. Lineage (NCBI taxonomy): Eukaryota > Viridiplantae > Streptophyta > Magnoliopsida > Poales > Poaceae > Poa > Poa pratensis. The sequence goes on along the minus strand of CAMZMU010000100.1, from coordinate 7,640,915 downwards.
TTTTTAAAGGCAAACACTTGGCCCATGCAATCACGTGGATAGTATACATGCAGCTGTAGTGCTATACGATAAAACCCATCGCCACGGCCTCGATCGGCCTCCATTTCCATCCAGCAAAACACGCAGCACTAGTAGTGCAGTGCTATATATAGGTTCAGCGACCGTCGTCTAAGGCTTATCCCTCGACGACTCCAGCCATCTGGTCCCCCGCAGACAACGCCGACCTGGCCTCTTCTCTTCCTCCCGGCCGGCTGCCCAGGATGGAATGGGTCCGCCGCCGAGATCAACTCCAACAAGTCCATCGGGGAGGCCGGCCAGCAACTACGGCAACGCCCACGTCTGCGGCAAGAAAGGCGCCAATGATGTGGACGCCAAGTCCGAGAGCGGGGGCAACAACAACCACGGCGCGCCGGGTGGGGAAGAAGAGGTTCAAGACGCTGCGGGCGACCAGGAAAGCATATCTGAATGCACGAGAGCCACCTAGCATATGCCCCCATCCCTAACTTTCTTCTTCGCCTCCCTCGGCTCTACCGCATCCGTGTCGACCACGCCCCCTCCGGCTCAGTCTTGGACGACGTTGTCATGGATGCATGATGGGCTGCATCATCGCCGACTCCAGGAGAGATCCCGTCGAGCTCGTCATCTCTAACTCCCGGCTCTCGACAATGTCGCCATCATTGCCTACTTTTTTCATCGGTTTGTGGGACCACGAATAGATATACTGTGATGTTCATCGACACCATGGTCAACGTGGTCCCATCAACTTTGTGCTCCGTTACCACCACCTTGCAAACATTGGCGGCTATGCGGAAAGAAATACTTCGTCCTCTTCCGGAGCCATAGGAAGCTCGGGCTGATTAGGTGTAGCAGTCCTCTCCCGAGTAAATTAAGTGATTCATAAGAGAGCATATGTCATCACAGTTGTGAGGAAGAGCATTTGTCGTAGGTGGATAAGCAGTGGCAAAAGACCCCACGTAGGGGGTGCGGTGGACGATGTCGGTGTGGAGACCCAGGAAGGCGTCATCACGGAGGGCGAGACGCAGGAGCACCGATGGCATCGAAGTGATGCCTGTGCACCGCGGGCAACAGACACATGTAGGAGGACGAGGCCTAGGCCCAACAGCTCCGGCGGCGGTGTCTCACTCGACAAATTTCACTCAACTAAGGCAACCCTTGCATGTGGTCTTAGATCGTCGTGTATACTCAATCGTTTAGTCGTTTTCTCTCTAGTTTTTACGGGTCGTAGCACATTTTTTATATTGGCAGGGTTTTCCCTCCCATTTCTCGCTACCTGTGATTATATAAGTATGTGTTATCTACTATGTGAGATAAAAAATAACTATTTTTGTTAAAATACCATTTATTTTGTTAAGTTTGAAAAAATAATTATAATAAAAAATCACATTGAACATGATCAAAGTGAGGCCTAAATTGGTGGGGTCTTTGCCTTGGTTCACTGACCTAAATCTGGCGATACTTTGTTTCCTAATAAGAAAAAGGATCAGTTAGAAGTAGATATCACCTTCGTGCCATTTTTGTCGCGTGATTAATAGTATCCTTATGTTAGGATATAGCTACTATTTACCTATAATTGATGTTTCGTTTCCTTATCCCGCACTACTATTTTATGCTATGATATATTTAATACCTATCGTTTCATGTGTCTTTTTTTGCGGCATGATATTTTTTATGATAGAAGTTAGAACTCCGCGTGTTGAAGATGTCCCCATCAATGTGTGTACGACAGATATACGTAAATAGCGTATGTGATACCGGGTGATAGAGAGAGGTCAATGTGGGGCCGGATGACCGAGTTAGGGTTATATGGGGTCGGACGATCGAGAGAGTTGTATATGGTCTGGCTGAGTAGGAGATTTTGCATGGCCTATAGAAGTGTACGTGGGACTATGTGACTTTGAGAGGAGCGTCTACTCGCGGATGACCGAGAGGTTTATATGTGGCATTGTATGAACGAGATATGTGTATGTGGGTCCAAACATCTGAGAGAGGTGTGTATGACGACCACAAGAGAGATGCACACATGCCGAGATGTTTGATCGAGAGAATAGCATCTGGTGTCGGATGACTGGGAGTGGCGTATGTGTTTCTGGACGACCGACAGAGGTGTATGTGGCTTTAGACGTTTGAGAGATGTGTATGCGGGACCGGATGATCAACTCGGGGTTGTCGATGCTTTTCTTCCCCCATTTTCTCGGTCTTTACTAATTTTGCTTCAATAGTTTAGTCGTTGCATATTCTTTGATGCTTCCAAAAGTGAAATGAAAATAAATACAAATAGTGTACCGTGACGTTCGCACTAGCATAGAATAAAAGACGAAAACGAAAATGATTTAAGTCAATATGGTTCCACCCCATATATATGCCGGCGCATGTGCACGTAATCCACGTGTCAAAAAATTACAATTCCGATTACCACCACAACATTTTGACAAGACATTTACTTAACCCTTTCCCTTATACCACAAGGCCTCACCGTCACCGGATTTGACGCGCGTGCATGTACATCATATGCGATAATGCCGACGCCTCAGCGCCTCACAACAACTACGTTGCACAACCGCCATCCCCGATGCCTTGTTTGATAACTTTTGAGAGTTATGCTTAAATTTTACAACCTTCAATTTGTGATATAGATATTTTGGTTGTAACACCACTGATGGGTTCCTCAATGGTATATGCATTTTCACTTGCTGACGGCCCACGAACCCATAAATGTCTACTTTGGCCTTGTCACGTGGATCTTGGAATCATCATATACCTTTGCCTCTTTTTGTCCTCCAACCCGTGTGCTCTGATACGTCCGGGAGGAGTTAGGTTTTGCTCACGGTGTCCCATGCGAAATTGTCTTGGCGTCCTATAGGGAGGTTTGGACGACGCGTTGTGTATCGACTCGGTTTGTGGTTTCTTGGTGGGTGTCGGGACCATGCATCGCCTCGTGTCGCGACTCCGTACATCCTCCACCATCGGCAGACCTTTTTCTACGGACTTTTTTTCCGAAAACAATCTATTTGAAGTAATTTAAGGTGCAGCATCATGCATGGAAAGATTTGGTCTCGTACGTGTTGTGGTAGAGCCGCACGTACGTACGTGCACCCATGGAGCTAGCTACTACTACATGCATGCATCTACTAGTGCGCCAACGAAATTGGACACGAGATCCCGCCATGGAAATTTGATTTTTTTTTTTAGCCAAAAAAAATGTCGTTTTGGGCCAAGCGGGAAATCACAGCAAAATCCGCGTTCCACCAATGAGATGCCAGGAAGCCTTGTCCTGCGGATCGCCCATTATTAATTTTTTTTTTGAGATTGAGATTCTATTATTAATTGATACGTGTGCATGTACGGGGGGTGTGTGGCCCATATATACATACTTGTGCATTGAGACGTACCTTACGTTTGGCTCGCTGAGGCGTGTACATACGTTGTTGTTTCATTTTTGATCTTGCTCTATGTTGCACAGTATATATGGCACAGTCTATGGCGCTGTTCCAAAGTTTGAGATTTGGAGGGTTTTAGGCGCGATTGCATTAATTGCTGGATTAATTAGGGCGTGAGTAAATGAAATCAGCCCGCAGAGTCTCCTGTCCTTCCTATTCCGTTCGCTAATATTGCTAATATTAACCCGTGAGTAAATGACCTCTCGATTAGTGGCCCAGGGAGTAAGGCCTAATTAACCATCAATGCTAATATTGCTTCCTGGCTATAAACGATTTTTTAACCCAATCAACCGAGGCTGGGGAATCCACGGAGGTGTGGTGTTTGGTGGCGGTCTGCTCTTCCTCCGGCGACAGCGCTCTCCGGAGCTTTGTCGTGCGCGGATCGTCTTCGCCGAGTTCTGCGGTCCGTGGATCCGTCGAGCTCGTCGTTCCCCAGCCGGTGCCGGCCAGGCGGCGGCGCCGTTGTGCAGATCTAGAGGGTGAAGTTGCAGACATCCAAGATGGCGTCGCCGCCCGTGGTGCTGGGTGGAGGTGTCATGCCGAGGAGCGTCGACTTCCTGGTCGCAGTGGGGTGCCTCCGTGTCCAAGCTTGTGGAGGTCTGGTGGCGGGATTCGCCGGCGCAGCGTCCTGCTCCGTGGAGACGAAGCCAGAGTCCAGCGGGGACCTTGTTGTAATTTCTTTCTGTGTCTGGACTTTTCTGTAAGAATCTTGGTGTAATGCAATGTAACCCTTTCGCAAAAAAAAAAAAAAACGCATACCTTGGCAATTAAGTATACGTGCATGCAAATTTCAAAAAAAAAAAGTATACGTGCATGCATGTAGCTTCCTAGCTAGCTACGTGTTGCTGTTCTATGTAGTACGTAGACTCCAGCTTTCTTTTGAACAAAAGTCGACTACAGCTTCGACCAGGCATAAGTAGCCTCATCTCTTGAAAAGGAGCAGATGAACCAAACATAGGCAGGAAGAGTCAAGCACGAGCTAGTCGAATTAATGCCCACTTCTAATTAAGTTACGCGAAGAAAAAATTCAAATTTTTTTTTTTGCATGTAGTGCAACACATTTCAAGTCAGCGCAAATAATTACGCGAAGAAAAAACTTTTTTTGCAACCTGTCCAAAAAAGACAAATTCGGACATACCGAAATGTATATATACGTGTCAGAATTATCACTATCTGAATCTAAACTCTCCGATGTATGTCTCCCTCTCGTTCCCCGAATCCAGCACCAGGTACAAGCTACCATGCTTCGTTTAAGTCTAGTGAGGATCACAGAGAGCTGCGTGAAGAAGAATCGGCAAGAGTCTAGGCGAGTGGATCGCCCAAGCCAGACAAAGAAGCAAAACTCTCACATAAGGTGCATCATGCAATGATACACGCCGAGTAGCTCGTCGAAGAACTGCGTCAAACTAGAAAGGAAGCGAGTGAGACACTCGACCAAACATGAGAGAGCTGTGGAGCATATCCCAAGAGAAAACATGAGATCATGGCCGCCGACCGGACCATCGTCCCATCGAGGGAGAGGGTGGACCAAGAGATTGCAAACGATGCATGACCACAACACACTAACGGAATCACACAAGTGTTATTCATTACCCACTCGGCAGCAAAGCCACTAAGGTGGTCACAACATAAAAATACTCGGGATCCATCAACAACATGTCAACATGAGATGTATGACAAGTGTTTGACCGACGACAATCACAAGTATGGAGACTATTTTGAAAGTGAGATTGGGGCACTCGGCAAATGTGACATATCGGTTATTTTATGCCACATTCCTTTTGATAATCTTTGTTATCATTCTGGGTACATAACTATTATTGCATACACATTATAATCATTGTTACCCATGTAGAAAGGTACGTACGTTAGAAACTAGATATATAATGCTGACGTTCGCAGAGCCTCGACGACGTCCCAAAAACCATCTAACAAGAAACCACGACAGGCATCCCGCAACCCCAAAGAGATGTGTAGTAGCCTAATAAAACGGACGGGAAATGCAAAAATGACGAGTTCTCGTGACTCCCCAAGTAACCATTTCTCCAACATCGTGGGGCCAAACAATCAACCGAGGACTCCAAACTATTTTTATAGAACACGAGAACAGCGTCATCATACCCGTGTGCTAGTCCAAAGTGGAAAGTAAAATTGTTCCCATGATAGAGTGCTTCATTCTCAATTCTACGAGAATTGTTGCGAAAGTGTTTCATTTTCTTCTCTTAAATAGAAGTTTCATTTCCAATTAATGTATCCTAATATGTTGCCAAAATATTCTTGTGATGATCATTTCAACCTCTGATTTAAAAGATAGACCCTTTTCGTGCACCCATCGTCTGTCCCTCCACCAACTCCATCATCCCAAACATTATCTTGTGAGCTCGGTGAAGCAATACCTCGGGTCAGAGAAATAAAGGTGGAAAAAGACAAACCATAATATGAGTGGATATGTCGAATAGAGATGGTATATGCGAGCTAGAGCTTGCTGGTCGATACTCCTGAACTTGCTTTTTATCAGTGTTACGACATTCCACATCACATCAAATTAGCCCTAACTAAGAGATCCCACAATCAGGTTAGACTGTTTATTGTTGCATGCATGCACCGATTACTCTAAAAGTTATTGTATGGGAGCGACCATGGTTTTCATAGGAGCGGCAATGTAGTAGACATCCTAGGCCTCCATGCTCATGTTAATTATAGGGTGAATGAGGTTAGGCGAGCGGCCAAGACAACAAAGGTCTCTGGCTTGAGAGCATAACTCCCTGCAGAGAGCAGCGTCGGAACATAGCTATTATTCATCATAGGTATCTAGTTCCATGTCCATTTTGCAACTTTAATCAACCGATGTTTAACTTTCTAGCGCCTACATAATTGGCTCAGTCGGGAGGTCGAATGCAAAATTTAGCAAAAGCAAACTCCTGGTATAAAATAAGGATTCTAAAAACGCGTTATCGAAATGGCACGCGAACTAACAGATGATGACTATCTCGAAGCATAAAATAATAGTGCATATAAATGAAATGCCACTTGAAATGTTGGGCAATAACTTTCCTACCATAAAGTAATAATGTGCGCCGACACCTGAAATGACGATGAAATGCCACATGAAATGATAGGAAATAACTATATGCCTCTCCCCTCTTCACACACAAATTCTGAATTTTCTTTACCCCTCGTCCGACCTTTGAATCGAGTGATTCTTGTTGGGTGAAAAAGCACAAGTAATGCATATAAAATGTAATTGAAACTATAAAAATAATAGGAGGGAGATAGATGCCTTAATGACGATGCGCTAAGTACCACATCTCTGTAATTTTATTCCATGGTATTTGTGATAATCTTTACTCTCGTACCGGTAAACTTATGTGGTATGCATGCCTATTATTCCATGGACATTATAATCATCGATTTGCACGATAAACTGATCCATTTAATGGTACAAAGGCTCTCCAATGTTGAGTGCTAAACGTGTTTAGCACTATGCCTGTTTTGGCGCTCTATTTCTGCCGCCTAAAATCTAGCGATCGCCTTCCTTTTTTTTCTCCTACAATAACTGCACGAGAGAATATTCTTCACCGGGGGTACATGCGTGCGTTAAAATGGCCAGGAAATCCTCTGGCTGATCTGTTTCCTAATTAATAGCGACGAGAGTTAAATCGTGAGAGAGTCTCCTAATTAATCTCATTCTCATTCTCATCGCCTCAAAACCTATCACTATGCACATATATATCAGTTGCCTTGGGCGAGGTGGACATCGCACGGTGATCGATGCATGCATGCGGGGTGGACTTATTAGCTCCTCCGTAGATCCTCCGGCATCGCGCGACGCCTTCCCTCAAGGCCGGTGTCCGCGCATATATACCCTCCGTCTTGTTGCGCCTCGACGGAATTTGCTCGATCGATGGAATTTTTTTCCAAATATGCACAACCACCTGACCTCGTGGAAAGGAAAGCTATATGACGAGTGTGTGCGATCGATGGCGAGCATGATGGATGTGAGGTGCGTCCACGGCCATGCTGCGAATTATATCCGTGTTCGTGTTGGTGTAGACGCATGTGATGTACGCAAATGCTAGCTATCCCATGTATGTATCCGACCATGCAAAAAGAAAAAGGAAAAAAAAAAACTGGTACACACGCATGTATAGGTCTCCCAAAAAACTACACGGATATTACGAGCCCGCCACGAATATATTTGTTGGGCCTAAAAAGATTACGTTCTAAATGAGCGAAATTTTCGGCGGAATATGCCAGTTTTGGCGCTTACTTGCTCTATTCTGCCGCCTAAAATCTAGCGACCGCCCTTCTTTTCTTTCGCCTATGATAAGATTCACGCGTGCGTTAAAATGGCCAGGAAATCCTCTCGCTAATCTGTTTCCTAATTAATAGCCACGAGAGTTAAAACGTGAGAGAGTCTCCGCCGATCCGTACTGTCCACAAATCTATTTTTTAATTAATTAATAGCTCCGGAGAATTGATTTTTTGAGTCCAAAAGAATGTTGTTCCGAATCCGGGCCGAGCAGGAAATCACAACAAAATCCGGCAATGAATCTGAACCGTCCATTCATACCTATCGCGCATCTCATCTCATTCTCATCTCGCCCCGATTCAATCACACGCCGCCGCCTCAAACCTACTATCGCTCTCGTTCCCATCTCACTCCCCGATTCAACCGCCGCAGCAGCCACGGCGTCGCGGCTCGACGGCGCGCGCCATCGAGCTGGCCGGACCGCGGCGCCCCATCGAGCTGCCTAGGGTTTGCGGGGCGACGGCCACCTCGCGCTGCAGGGAGCGGTCGCCTCCTCGGAGAAGGAGACGGCAGTTGTTCCGTGCTGGCCGCCGCCGTCTTCACCACCGCCCGTGGACACGCCGGATCTGAAGGCGGGGCGTCCCCGAGACGCATCCACCACCGCCCTTCTCAGCTTCAGTCCTCGCCCGCTGCACAAGGTGAGAAAGTCTCGTCGATCTGTCGCCTTTTTCGTCCCGTGACTGCTCTAGCTAGTTTCGGTGCACCTGCCACTCTTGTAGTTGGGTGCGAATGATTCCGCCTCACCTTGTACTGCGTATGACAAATTCAGCCGTTCTGCAAGATTCTCTTAATTAATTTGCACTCTTCTGCTATAGATTTTTCCTCGATTCAACCATACTATGGAAATTTATTTACACACGATTCAAAATTACTTCCCCACTGCATCTTGGCACACCACCGTGCTTGCTACTACTCCACAAAAGCACCTTCCACCACCACCTGGGTGGAAATGCTCGTCATTCCCAATCCATTGATAAAAACTACAGGAGCCGGTAACAGGCAGGTTATTATTAAAGCTCCTTATTCTCCACACCTCACTGTTTTATTTAGCAACTAACTAGTGAAGACCAAGACTTGGACCTTTTTGCAGCTTAAGCTTGCTATCTGCTCTGGGCATCCTATTGCCTCCTTGTATTAATTCCTCTGCTGTCTTTGGCAGGACAACTCATCTTCCAGTAAATGCTTTAGGAATAGAAAAAACAATTTTTTTGGGGATGCAATGCGTTTCCACATGCATGCTGTAGCTTAAGTATGCTCGCTGTTCAACACTGCTGGTTTTCTATGTTACGCACAGAGATGGGTTGCTGGTAATTTAGAACTCTATTTGGATCTATCCTTTGTACAATTGGTTAAATGGCTGAAGTTATCATTCTGTTACTGCAGCTATTAATCACCTAAGTCAATCAGCTTTTAATCTCCTCCACGACTTAACACACATATACACATGTCCAATCAGTTTACCTTTATGTGCATAAGGTTGGGGTTTTTTGCTTCTCCGTTTTTTCTTCTAAAATTTTGTAGCATCACAAATCTATAAGTTTTGTGTCAACTGTCAGGTAAGAAAGTCCTTATATGTCACCTGTTTCATGCAAAGTAGCCCCCCAGGCTGACTTTGCACGGTAGTGGAAGACTTTTCAGCCCTAATTCTCTCAACTAAAGCATGCTGAACAAGTGGACTTTACATTACTTTTTTCTGTGTAAACTTATGATATGATTTAATCCATCCTTTAGCCTCATTTTTCCTCTCTTTCTTACTACCTGTCCTGCTCTGCTTATCTTAAATGTACATTTATGCTTGTGATATTGTTTCAAACAACACACTTGGAAGAATGGCACTAATCATTTGCAACCGTGCAACCTTTTACAGATGGCTACATACATGTCATGACTAGATGACGACCCAAGGTTGCTGCCACAGTAGCTGCTGCCTGTCTTCATCGACCTGGTTCTTCCATTGAGAGGTATAAATCCCTCATGTCAAGTGTTGTTTTAATGTGTTCCAAGTCTTGTTTTGGCAAAGCACCTGTTGAATCAAATACTGATGGAGCACTACAGCAGCCAGAAACCTTGGTTCACCATTTTTTTGATGCCGCCGTCCTGTTGATTCACCATCTTTAAGTTGTACTAGTACAGCAGCTGTTTCCATGATTGTATTTCATCGTTAGAAACCAGTAAAAAAAATAATTCGGAAGTTGTTCATCTGGGAGAAAAAATTCTAACAGTATCTGACTGCTATTGTGAATGTTTCTTCCACATTAGTTCATCAAATGCTTTACCTCGGCATTTGATGTTCCATATTAAATTTTGGATTTCACTTGCTTATCTTTTGTGTGTTGCCACATAGTTTTATATTTGTCATGAAGGTATAATTAGCATGAAGTTGTATTTCTCTCTTTGCTATCAGATTTAAGAAGTGTGTGTATGGCAGGGACGACCACCACGGCAGTGCCATGTGCCCTCCTGCTCCAGTGTCCCTGTCGCGCAGACCTAGAGCCGAGAGGCACCCCTGCCGCGGCCTAGCTGACGACAATTACAACTGCCGCCTTGCTGCTTGTCTTCGTCGAGCTGGTTCTTCAGTTACAAGGTACAAATCCCTCATTGCACGTTTTTTTTGTGTGTTTCAAGTGTTGTTTTGGCGAAGCACCTGATAGAGTACTACAGCGGCCACATACATTGATTCTCCAAGTTTTGTTTGGATTAGTTGATGCGAGGTGAGGTCTTGTCGGTCTTGTTGATTCACCGTCTATGTAGTAGTAGCAGTACAACAGCTGATTTTACTGTGTAGTAGCTTGCTGGATGATGCTCGTGCTGTACCAGGCTTTGCCAATTGTCCTTGTACATTTAGATAACAGTGCACTAATTTATGATGCTCCTGGCTGTTTCTCTATTTCTCAATCATTTGGTGCTATTGATTATGAAAACCAAATGCATGTCATGTGATGGGATATATTGTATAACCTTTTAAATAAGTAAATAAATAAAATCGGGTGTTTATAATTTTGGAAACTGACTTGGCATGATTTCATGTTTGAGTTCTAACACAACCCGATTATTAAGTTGGTGCTAATGATTTCAAAGTGCAGTAGTGCTAAGTTTTGAACCCGTGTCACTAATTAAGGGAAATTAATTGACATTCAGACCTGCTATGTAATGACTTGAGATAATTATCTGGGTTCTCGTTTGAAGGCTTGCTAGATTGTCGCCACTATTGTCTTTTTATGTTCCATTATTCTGCTTGGAGTAGTGACATTTTGTGGCAAACCATATGCAGCAACAGGCACTTAGCAGCCCGCCCACGAAGCGTCCCCATGTGGGGTCTTGGCGGTGTCGCAACCAAGCTGGTGGCTGCCTGGGAGGGGCGCCGCCCACCAACTTCTCCACGTGCAGGGGAGAGTATGCCTGCAGCCGCACCATGCTTTATGACCGTTGGCATCCTCTTCCCCGCTGGCATCGTCCCCACACGAGCAGACCAGTGGACCACCAGCAACATCAAGCAGAGGCCGACACTAAAGGTAAATAGACGTAAGTGATGTTGTTCCACGGCCATCAAGCCATGGCGATTCTGTTCTCCGCCTTCATGGGGTGCCATGTTAAATGTCATATTTAGCAGTTCTGATCGATCTGTCGATGAGGCCAATCCCTTTATGGTTCACTACATATTGCCATGCATGTTTGATAGTTTCAATACGGGTTTTGATTAAAACTTCAAACTGTGTTAATATTGTCTGGTACTCTCTTGCAATGCTTAGGATTTTTTTTTGTTAGCATGTTGCTGTCTATGAAATATGTGTACTGGATGGTAAAATTTGAGTTCATGGATATTCCATGTTGACTGGATATTAATCTCTTCGTGTGCCAACCTGAATGCTCAATTTCGATCAGCTAGTGCTGAGTCTTTTGTTGTGTAGATTGAGTAGTAAGTAATGATGCTCGAAACAGTAGTGTTTTCTTGTTGTAGTGAAATCGTTTGCCTTCTAGTTGCTATCATCTGATGATCTAAACAATATACTACATGGCCACCAAGATTTACTTGCATCCATCATAAGCATGCTACTATTATATGATGAAGTTGTGGACACGTCGTGATCAGTGATCATTCCTTGGTTGATGCTTGGCCTAGCTCTAGAGTAGATCTTATTTGTGGACATGTCGAGCAAGCTTTTTCTAGTATGTTAATTGTCGTCGGTGCATGCAGGCCCTTGTTCTACCAGCGGTAGCATGCTGGAGCGGTTTTGCTGCTCTAGGGGAGAGGATGAGTCCCTGATGCAGCATCAGCAGCAAGGGAGACACGTGTATGGCCAGGAGTGATCCGGCTGTACATGCTTATTTGTGTACACGCTGCAGGGAGGGGGTCGCCTCTGGAGTAGGGGACGGCACTGTTCGGCGTTCTCCTCGCTGGTGTCGATCGTGGCCGCAGCTACTCGCCGGCCTCTATGCTGGCGTCTTCGCAAGGGCGCCTGACCAGCAGGCAGGCCGTGGATGCGCCAGATCCAAAGACTGGGTGGCTGCTGCTGCTGTCTTCCCCGACCACGTCCCCGAGATGCATCCTGCCATCGACCGTCCTCAACGTCGCTCCTCGCCCGCTGCTGCAGGTGAGACAATCTCCTCCATATCTTGTTGTTTTTTCCTCCTGTCAACGACGCCATATGTGCTACTGCTACGCCTGCTTTAACTGTTGCAGTTTGTGTGTAGCTGCAACTGATTACAGTCTGCCAAATTCAAAAAAAAAAAAAAAACTGATTACAGTCTGCCTAGTTACCGATCTGATGGCTGGTTGGGGCGACCATGTCGTGGAGGAGCTTGCCCTCAAGTCCCACTGCAGCGACCTCGACACTGCAGTTCAGGAGCTCGCTGACATCGCTACCCGAAGGTCAATTTTTTTTCTTTGGTCGTGCTCGAATAGGAGGCTGTCTATCCTCGAAGGCCACAGCCGTGTTTGCTTGTTGTGCTGACCAAGCACTATTCTTCAGGTGGATACATGTATTTGTTGTTTTTCTGCAGAAACTTGTCATGTTTCTGCACACAAATGTTATAAGTAACTAAAATGGATGTCCTTCCATGCAAAATATATCACCATATAAATTATTTTGCATTTGATGGTTGTGATAAGAATTTCAAACTTTGTTATTATGTTCTGGCACTCTCTTGCAATGCTTAAGCTTATTTTTAATAGGTTGTAGCGTTGGATCGTCATTATTTGAAGTGTTGGATCATCGTTTCTTGCAATACTGGTTTAGGTGTAGTGGCGGTGCTATGACTAGGGATTGTTTGGTTTCCATTGGAAGCACGAAGCAACGATCTCCCCGGAAGGAAGCAGATAAAAGGGCGATTGGGAAATCGGTGGAATATTTTGCGTAAGCAGTTAATTAACATGGCGACGATCGTGAAATCCGTGGAATATTTGGTATGCATCTAGACCGCTTGCTCGTCGAGACAGTAGGCACATCTACGCCGCTAACTCGTAACAAGAAACACTCATCACCATCTCGAAAAGAAGAACATGGGAGTCAATCTGTCCAACAAGCCAATGACGACGAGTAAGGAAGGGAAATAGTAATCAGTTGCGAAAATGTAGGAAGCGAGTTACAGCAGCACTATTTTCAATGGAAAGTAATCAAGTTTTCCTCGATCCCCGCCCTCGAATAATTAATATGTACGGCATGATAGCAATCAGAGGAGTCGTCACCGATCCGGGGCGCGGCGCATCACAGCGTGCGGTTTGCTTATTAGCGACCAACAAAGATGAGAGAGATAAACCAAAACTTAATCTCGTTTTTTCTTCCTTCCCGCCGTAAGCTCATGGTTGAAATTCAAAACTATATTGTTGCCTCCCATCATCCGGGCTGTATAAATATAAGAGCGCCTTCGCGTGAGCCGTGTGCGGGTTGCGCGTGTGACTTGACGACTTTATGATATACTCCCTCCGTCCGTTGAAGAGTGGACATCTGGGGTTTTCAAGACAAATTAGTAGTTTTGTAGAAAACCCCTTCCTCCTTTCATTAAAGTTACGGGCTAGCAGTGATGTTTCTTTGATTCACGTATATATTTAATGTGCATGCCTCATTAATCACAAGCAAAAGGCAATCCAACCAGTAGAATCAATTCCCGCCAGCTAATTTAGCATCAGCTTGCACCGTTCCCTCGACTGAATCGTTGCATGTCTCATTAATCGAGGCCTAGACTGAGGGGAAAGATGCAAAATTACCACCGGAAACGTAGACGTACACTTATTTTCGGAAAAACGTGGAACCCAAACGTCCACTTTTATACGGACGGAGGGAGTATATCATAAGGTTATATTCGGTGTTGTACGTGTGCTAATAGCAAGCAGGATATCCTCTTATGTATCCAAGAAAGGCTTTTCATGTCTAATTAATGGGAAAAAAACTAGGAGGGAATATCTAAAAAGCTAATCATTCTTGGTTATTACGATTTGGACTACCCGCTAGGTGCGCCATGCAAGGGAACTGGGAAACTAATCACGGGATTGTGGAGTAGTAGAAAAAGAATCCGGAAAGTAATAAGGATGATATTCACGAGACGGAAGTTCAGGAAACTAATCATCACGGTCCTGTTTTCTAAAAGAAGAAAGTCACGCTTGCATCACTGCTAGCAAATAATTAAATGCGTGAACCGAAAATTGACGATGATTCTTTTATTTTACAAAACGGAGTTTCAGGAAACTAGTACCACAGTCCTGATTGTTTTTTGAAGGAAAGCTAATTAAGCCTGTTGTTCGGAAACCACCACCACTAAATACTTGGACCGAGAAAACTGATTTTTTTTGTTGTTTTCGTTCGAAAATCCTATAAAGCTGGCCTAATTAATGGAGAGAAACTAGGAGGGAATGTCTCTTCTGTTTTTCGATCGCAGGAGCCATCCGTGACTAGCCGATCCGAGCGGAGAATTCCTCTTTTACTTGGATTGCGCTCCTCTCGTGCATGCAGAACAGTTATTGCTGTTGCAGGTTTAGAGGGATTGTACGGTGTTTTAGGAAACCAAACCACGGTCATGATTTTACAGGAAAGTGACGGTCACATACCGAAGATGTGACCTGAAAATCAACAGATCCTCTTCCCGCCGAGATTGCTCTCTCTTTTCGTTGAAAAAATTCGTTCAAATATTCTTCCCTCCAACAGACGAGCCATCTAGCCGGGGCTCTATAAATACAAGAGCGTCGTCACGGGAGCCGCGTGCGGTTGCGCGTGTGACTTGTCGCGACTTGGGCGAGCTTGGCGACGAGGGGGGGGGGGGGGGGGGGGGGGAGGGGCCTCCGGATCGAGCTCGCACCACCTGTGTCGCCACGCAACGCCCGAATGAGCTCGCATGCACTTGTGCCGCGCGCCGATGGATCACGCAGCAGGTTAGTTACACGGACGGATCGATGTAGCTAGTGTTTTCTTTCACTCGTTCTTTTCAGATTTATAGATCGTCCAGCATGCATTCAACTTGTGTTTGACTGGCTGGTTTTGGGAACTTTGAATTGGGTGAGAAGAGATCAAGAGATTAGTTAGTTAGAAGGATGATGCTTTGTTGACGGGAGTGAAAGAGAAGTGCGATCTCGATCTGGGTTTCATATCTATGTCGCTGTGAATACCAGGCGTACGTAGGAAATTATAATAGCGCCTCCTTCCTCTCGATCGATCTCTCTTTTTTTTCCCCTTTACTCACGTGTAGTGATTTGATGGGGGCAAATCGATGCATCTTACCGATCGGACTATATTAGACTTGAGGAGATATTAAGTTAAAATCTTATTTCCCAGTAGTCCTTTATCTTCTCATACCCTTTATCGAAGTCTGGAGTCTTATTTTTCTTGACAAACTCGTTGTTCAATCTTTTCTTCCAGTTGTTGAATAGCTCGGCCATCTTCTTAAGAGCCCAGTCCTTGACTTTTTGCTCCATGTTTTGCCAGGCAATCTTTTCTGCCTCATCTGGATCCTCCTCATCTGAATCCACCTCTGGCCCCGGCGTCGCTGCTGTGCACAGGTCCTGCCATGGTCAGCTCTTCATCGACGTCAACTCCTTCCAAGAATGAGATCGAACTCATATTAGATTTTACTTTGATTAGATCTGCTGCTTTTACTTTGATTAGAATATTAGATTTGCTGCTATTCATGCTAAATGTTGACGTGCTGCTGCTTAAGCTTCAATGCTTGCACATTTTAGGGTTATATGTGCCTAGAATTGCTTCTGTGATTGATGGGTTTGAGCTGTTGCTCTAAGCTTGCTACCATTTGGGTCCGAATGCTTCTAGCTGGTAGTGTGTGTTCTTGGCCTGGCCTTGCTTAGGGAGGAATGGCTCCATTTTATTTTGCATTTTTCTTGTTCTAGCTATGGAATTTCAGAGATCGTCCAATTTAAAGGAAAAAAAATAATCACCAGATTGTCCAGATAGAGCTCAAGTGCATTATTCTTTCTATTTTGAATTTTTCAACGGGCCTGAATGGTTTTGCTATCATTTAGGTACCTCAAGAAGGTCTGGTGCATCATCCCTATAAATGTTGTCGATTTAGGCTTAATTATACATGAATGCATCAAGCAGTACCGTTGTAAAGAAAGTTTCTTACCATTTGTTTTACGGATTAACCAAGGTTTACTGGAACGCCGGTCACTGGAGTTATGTGTAATCCTCACCTCACCTGTTGGAAATGAATTACACAAATGTAGATCTTGCTTGTGCTGCAGAGTTTAGTCTTTGTTAGCCTTATCCTTGGACGGAGTTGTACATGCTTTATGCGTATTGACGAAACCAAAAGCCACTGGTACCCAAAAAGTGTGTATGCGACTTGTTCTGGATGTTCAATTATCATCTTTTCCAACTTAGAATCTTAAGACTAGTTCTTCTTTTTGCAGGTGTAGAACGTCAAAAAACACTTATCATTCCCAATGTAGCTCCAGTTGAAGCATGTTGATTGTCGTGCTGTTGTTGCATGGTGCTGGAGCGTTTGCCTGTAGGCCCCAAATGAAGGTAAAACTGGCTCCATGTTGCAATCTAAACCTTGAATAGGCTCTAGAACACTCTTATTGTCCTGGAATCATAACCAAGAGGAAGTTTTCATGTAGTAGAACACATGAGTGTGCTATATCCTGAGATAAATTCTTTTCTGGAGGCTAGCTAGTGTTGTTTCCGAGATTGTAGTTTGTGGTTGTTTCTTAGTGAGATCGAAGTTGTCGCTTGCTGATGAGTGAACTCATTTGCTGTGTTGATGTGAAATGATCTTGTTGTTTAGACGCTGTCCACTTTTGATGTATGTGAACTGTTGGCTTCTTAGGATCTTGTCTTTAATATCAGTTTCCTCTTCGTGGAATGAGCAGTGCCCATTCTTTTCTTTTATGAATTTATTTTTCCCTCTGATATTGAGAAGGTGACCCATATTGGCAGTTTCCAGAGCTATGTCAGTTATTGAGCAGTCCTTGTGAATGTGAAATTGATAGCTAAACTCTGGTGGTCTTGCTATCATTCAGGTACCTCGAGAAGGTGCGGTCCATCATCCCCACAAATGAGGCTTTTGTCGAGAGCGACCCCGATGATAAAGGCAAGAGGTCAAGCTCAACACACAAAGGTCAGTCATTTGTCGCGCTCAAATCGGCTGGTATATATGTGTAAAATATGGTGTGCTTGCTGTCTTGTATGCTTATGCCCGTGCGATGCTCTGATTCTAGCCAACTGGTCGTGCCCATTTTTGCCGTGCTGCTTGAGTATTGATTTGATGGTAGGATGGTGTGTGCCTGGTTTCCATAGTTTCTAGCGATATGATAGTTTTTAGATGATTTATACTTGCACAGAAGTGACTAGTGGATGCCGATGACAGCTTAGACAATGGAACCCAACCATTGCTCATTCATTTCTCTTTTTCTTCAAAAGAAAAAATAGAAATGATGGAAGTGGTGTTATCCAAGATGAGCTGGCTTTTCCTGATGGTAGCGCATCGAACATGAAAAAGATGGCAGTCCAGTTGTATTTGTGAGCTTGAAACTGTGCTATTATCTAGCACTCTCGCTTTGAATGCTAACTTTTTCATGTGACTAGCTTGCAATGCTCAATCAAAATGTTGATGAATCAAAACGGCTGGTATTTATGTGCAAAATATGTTGTGCTTGCTGTCTAGTGCGATGGCTCTGATTCTAGCGAACTGGTCTTGCCCAGTAGCTGCTATGGACATGAACGGCATTTTGGTCGTGCTGCCTGAGAATTGATTTGATGGTAGGGTGGAGTGTGCCTGGGTTGCATAGTTTCTAGCGATATGCCTGTTTTTAGATGATTTATACTTGCACATAGTTTCTAGCTTAACTCTGGTGTTGTTGCTATCATTCAGGTACCTTGAGAAGATGCGGCGCATCATTTCTACAGATGAGGCTTTCGTCCAGAGCGAAGGCTGTGGATATGAAGGCCAGGCGGGTCGTGCAGGAGGTCAAGCTCACGCAAAGGTCAGTCCTTTGTCGCGGTCAAATCGCCTTAAAACTGTGCTGTTATCTAGCACTCTCGCTTTGAATGCTATTTTTTTTCATGTGACCAGCTTCCAGGCACACCACATGTTTTAAATGATGATATCAATTCTTGGACAGTGGGGTAAATCTGGAATGTGTCATGTTGGCAACTTGGCATGCTTATAGTTGTTCTATTTTAGCTCTAATTATTATGTCTTGTTCCCAGCTCCTCCCTAACCTTTAAAGGAGAGTTCCACATGGAAGGCATTTTTGTCGTTCTGCCTGAGAATTGATTTGATGGTAGGGTGATGTGGGCCTGGGCAGAATTCTAGGTTCCATAGTTTCTAGCGATGTGACTGTTTCTGGATGATTTATACTCGCATAGAAATGACTAGTGGATGCTTAGACATTGGAACCCAACCACTGCTCATTCATTTTTTTGTGCTATCCAAGGATAGTTAGCTTTTGCCTGATGGTAGCGTATGGAGCAAGAATTTGATGGTAGCTATACAGCCCAGTTGTATTTGTCACTGACTAGAGCGTGAAACTATGTTATTTTTATCTGGCACTCTCGGTTGCAATGCTAATTGTTTCATGTGAGCAACTTGAATGCTCGACAAATTTCTAGTGTGTGCATGCATTTGCCTATCAAGTTGTATGCTCGATCAAATTTCTATGGTTAAACAGTAGAGTTGTGATCTTACCATTTGTTTTACTGATTATTAATTCCAAGCTTCACGGGAACGCCTGTCACTGGAGCTATGTGTAATCATCTCCCCACCTGTTGGAAATGAATTACACAAATGTTGGTTTTGCTCGTGCCGTGGAGTTGAGTCTTTGTTGGTCTGTTGTCGACTTGTCGTGCAGGTGGTGGAGCCTTGTTCTTGGACCATTGGTAGCTGGAGGTGTACAAAGAGCAGTCGCGAAGTAGGGAGAAACGTGGCCAGGAGGGAGGCGTGCATGCATCCCTGGCTCAAATTATGCCATGCATGTGTTGTGTTGTGTAGGTTCAGGTCTGCTTGCTTGTGGTAACCATGCATGTTGTCCTCCATTTGAGTGCCATTTTGTGTTTGTCAATATCGTTAGACCTAAAGCCTGCCAAACAAGACATTAAGTAACGAATGAATTTTTTCCCGGCTCAAATCAAAGAGATTGTAATAGTCCAAATATATCAATATTTGCCTCTGTAGATGAGGAGGCGCTGATGCTATCTATAATATTCTAAAGCTAAGCAAGGCATTTGGAGTATGATATGTTTTGTATATCGAAGCCTTGCCTTGATACGTAGTGTTGTATGTCATTCGGTACCATCCCAAACTGATACTCATTTTGTTACTTGTGGCACTATTTTCTTGAAACAAGTTCCCTCTATAAAACACCATAATGATTAGGGATTGAAATTTTTGCAAGACACTGATTACGCCGCAGCGGGTTTTGTTGTCTGCCAAAGCAATGGTGCTGTCTTAATATCTGGGGTCGTTCCACTTCCACCTTGCGCAGATGCTGAAGAAGCCGAAGCTCTTGCCTGCCTTGAAAGCCTCAAGATCTGTAGCCCTCCTCCAAAACAGAGTCGTTGTGGAGTCTGAATGTGCTATTCTCGTCGCTGGCCTTAACCAAACATCCAGGAACCTCTCCAAGCAATGCTATGTTGTCTCTGAAATCAAGACGCTTGTCCAACACCTGCCTGATGCTTCCTTTTGTTTTTCTGGTAGGAATAGCAACTCTGTTGCTCATGCACTTGCCAATCTGGGTCGTTGTATTAGTTTATCTGGAACCTGGGAACTTACTGCTCTGGGTCCTGTTTTGCCTCTTATACAGGCTGGTTGTGTAAACACGTGTGCTGATGATGAATAGAGAAAGCCTTTTTGCCTCAAAAACAAATAGTCTGTCCAACGCGTGGACTCGATCGTTTTCCTCCGTTCGAACGGAAAGTACTAATCACTCGGGGAACAGAATCATTGCATGAACCTAATTACTATATTGAAAAAGTTTTCTGGAAAGAAAGAATTAATGATTTTAGGAGATCTATTGAATCTTAGAAACTAATCGCTAGGATCATGGAAAACGAAGATAACATGAACGAGTGATGACAACCTATATTGAGTTGCCGCAAGTCTCATGCGTGAAAAAGAAAAGTGATGTGTCAATCTGTCCAACAAACCGACCAAGCCACCAACGGCGACAAGGATCTCACCAAAGACTTGTGGCCAGGCGGAACGTCACCACCACCGCGTTGCAGCGAGGTGAAGTGGTAGTCCAAGCCGAACCTACCACCACGAACCACCACGAACGAGGACACAGCTAGCCCAAAAGCAGCAGCACCGTCTGAGCCCTTGTCGGCAACATCAGCTCGGGGACGCGGTCGGCCGGTAGCTCAGGTGTGCGGGGAAGACCCCGGCAGCAGCTCACTGTCTGAGACTATCGCAGACCATGCCGACACCTGGGGAGCACCATTGAGCTGCAAAACACACGCAGGGAGATCAAGGTTCAGAGTTCAGAGCAAGCAGGCTTTTTTTTCAACAGTCAGATATTGTACGCATCAGATTAAATCATTAAATAAAAGAGACAGATAATACCCACAGAAGCAATTAGAACACAAAGATCAAGATACCAGCTAGTATAACAATAAGATGTATAAGATTAACAAGCACGCTGCTTATGCTAAACAGACACATCTCGGAAGCGAGCGAGTAGAAGGCGTGGAGAGCTTCGGAGAGTGAGGTCTTGAGGTTAGAGAGGATGGCGATGATGTCGTCGCCCGTGTCGGAAGCAAGGCGGTAAAAGAAGACCCGCTCCACCGGCGGGGAGTTGAGCCAGAAGACGTCGAAGAAGGTGAGCGGGAGAGAGGCTGTCTCCGGAGCCGGCGGCGAGGGAGCTACGTGGAAGCTCTCGAGGACGCTGAGCTGCGGAGAGGCTGCTGCTTCTTGCTCTAGTGATTGCGCCATCGGTGAGTGCGATCGAGGTTCTACGTGGCTATAGCTATAAGAATAACTTCGTACGCGCGCGTGTAGCTACCATCTCGTTGAATTGTTGGCCATATATATAGCCCGTAGAGATGCATGCATGCATGCTGTATTGTACTACCAGTGTAGGAGTATCTTTTATTATGACTCTAGGTTTTACAACGTGTAACCTTAATTATCAAGGTGTAACCTTGACGTGCCTCGAGGCTCCGCCATCTCCACCTCGGGTTCGGCTCGCTTCCTCGCCGTGATTTCCGTCCGTTCGATAAAATAACCTACTCGCGCGATGCGCAATTAACTGTAACTAACAAAAAAAAAAAGCGATCGAGCTCCCGTACCTACTACTCCTTGCCGTCGGCGTTTTTCCTCATCCACCCACCGATCTTGATGTCTGCTTTAAAAATCAAATCGTCCGACGGATCGATTCTTGGTCACCGGTTAATTAATTAGTTCATGGAAGCAACAAATATAAACAGATCCGTGCGTGCGTGTCCATGGAGGCTAGCTGCCTGAGGATTACCTTTCTGCCCGATCTCGCGAAGAAGACACTCGCCACCGGCCGACCGCGACCACCGGCGACGGAATATCTCCCCCACGCCACGCCTCGATCGCCCGAGAGCCACGAAGTCACAAAGTCACGCGCACAACCGCACGCGGTGCTAACCACGATCGTCTCATATTTATAGAGACCTGTCACGCATTTGGAGGGAGGGAGGGAGGGCAGCGCTGGCGGGAACAAAGATTTTTCTATCCGCTCCGTCCGTTGCTCGTTGGATTGGACGGACGGTCAAGATAGATACGTAGTACCACAGCGGATCGATGACGTGGCCTCCGTTAACCAAGGCACATGCATATATTTCATTATTGTTACGTCATGCATGATCCAATCCCACTAATTGAGGTGGTTTTCTGGGATGCCTGTTTCCGTTAGTAGGCAAGGATAGTCCCAGTAATTACTGCGCCAAAATGCCTGGCTTCTCTTCTCTTGGGCCTACTCTGCTCAGATAGGATCTGCCATGCTGATTTCAGGGACTTGCCTCAAATAGGCTTTGCGGTTTTCAGATAGGACTGTCATTACCTCGCCAACTAGTTTTTTCCTTCTTCATCATTACCTAGCGAACGAGTACATACTACACTAGGATGTATGTATGTATGTATCTAGCTAGATTTATTTTTGATTCCACCACTGGAATGGCCATGTCGGACATAATACTTCTTTTTCTTCTACAGTTCTTACATGGTTGAACTCCTTTTTTCTTAGCTTTTCAACACAAAAGAAATAACTTGACTCAAGAAGAAACATGAAAGGAATCACATCCATGCATGACAGGACGACAAATAATACAGATTGCCATTTTGAATTGTCCAGACAGAATCAAGTTACGGTCTAATATACAGCAGCATTTGCAAAGTCTCAGCTTGTGAATCCTCTTGCCCAGTCGCAGCTAACCAGCAACCTAGCAGGGCATCAGATAGTTCCATCATTTCATTACCAATATTATACACTACAAGAGTTGGATCTACGTTTCATTCAATACATCTCTGGTAGTATCAAGAGTGCTGCTAGCTATCACGTCCAGTCCACGCGGTACACAGTTCCAACTTTATCTTACAAACGTATGCCGGATCATGCAAGCACAGACCCAAGCATAGCTGCCTGACGGATCACCAGCAATTTCTCTCTTCGCCCTCCCCTGCACCAGAACCTGCAGATACCAAACAAACAAAGAGGAAATTATCAACATGTCTCATCGACTGCATCTCTCTATACAAAGAGCACACCACATGATAATCTGCTCAAATACAGGACACTCGTGAATACACATACACATGCTTAACGCACAGATCCTAACCACACAGGCACTCCACGTCGGCTAGCATGATATCCAGCACCGTGACACAAGCACAGACGCATCTACGAAAATTGACATCAACAGAAAAAAACATGATCTCGGTCAAGCTAGCTGATTCACCATTACAAAATACGGTCATCTATCTTCAGGCTTGGTAGCATAATCATAAGACAAGTACAGCACATTTGTTGTGTCGACCTAAATCACCATTGAACCTTCAAAACTGATGGAATAAATCATAAATGTGACAGCATAATATCATTGAAACCACTCCAACTAGTCTGCACTGATACAAATGACAGCAAGTAACAGTCTCGAAAAAGGCGCCGCCACACTTGTCGTCACGGCGGAGACCATCTAACCGGAATTGCTGCAAAACGGCGGTATACATATAACGATGACGACAGCAGACCTATGCTACGCATGCAGCAACCTAATCCTGAGAGCGCAACTGGGCTACAACACGATTATTAATTATTTCCAACACACTCTTCATTCATTCATAACCCAAGTGTTATCACATAGCACACATGGGGGCCGAATATAAAAGGGGTGAACGAAGAGCTCACCCGAGAGGTTGTAGCCGACGAGTTAGTCCAATACAGTAGCCTACCACCACGCAACTCCAGCAGCAGCAGCAGCTCCCTTGTCCCCTGGTCTTCCAACTTCCAAGTAATGCAGGCTCCAGCTACTAACCTGGCCGTAATTTACTTCTCCTCCTCGTTAACCTTGAACAAGAATAAGACATTGTCAGCTCTAAAGCACATTAGAGAAATAAATTTGGTGGACGGTTTCAACTTACCCACACGACACGGCAGCACAAACAAGAATAATTAGGATGCATTCTTGTTTAAGTAAAAAAATCTCTACAAGCTACAACCAAATATACTAACCCAAGAAGCATTCCTAGGATGTATTATAAGCCTAGACTGGAGCCTACCACCACCCTGGGCAATAACCAAAAAACATATATACAGTATATGCAATGACTAATATAATCACATCAGACAGACCATATACAACTATTGAGCCTTTTGTTCATATAAGAGAGAGGAACTATTTATCCATTTATACAAAAATCTTTGTATTCAAAGGCACAAGTTTTACAATTATAGATACCATAGCTCTTCGGGATCATGTTCAACAGTATATGTGCCAAAAGTAACTACTGATGCTTGACATCACTGTTCATTTTAGAGTCCACAGCGTGTTGTGCAAAACTAGTACTAGATAACTAGTCCACGAAATATATAGCCTTGGACCTTGAGCTCCTGATGTTGATGAGCTCTTGCACGGCGCCGGTGAGCCTCGGAAGCTAGCAGCTTAAACTCCGGCTCGACATGGACGCTCCCCGCCTCGCCTTCAGATCGTGCACGTAGAGGTCCGCAAGGCTGCAATCAACCTGGCAGAAGAGCAAAACAGATACTAAGACAACAGTAAGGCAGATCATGGATCAATACTATAAAAGGATTGATCATGAAACCATGGGCGAGCCAAGGAAATAATCTTATGCTAAACAAGAATCTACAACAGCAGGTCCAAACTAAAGTATCAACGGCTCAAATAATATTGATGCCAACGGTATTGCGATTGAAATCTACACAAATAATATTGATACAACTCGTCCTAAAAAAATAAAACTTGGGTCTACCAGTACACAACAAAACATAAAACCAGGTGCTGCTCCTTTCTACTGTGCCTCATTTTCTTTCCAATCAGATTCATGCTACAAACTAATTAACCCAAGGCAGACACTAAGCTACAGACAGCCAGTATTCATCGAAAGGCGATGAATAGCAAATTTTGATTAAGTCAACAGATATAGGCAACAGCAGAAAGCTAGTTAGCAAATCATAGGCAGCGACATTGATATTTAGTCAGAAGGAAACTTATTTAACTTTGGGTATTAGCTTTCATGTATTTTGACCGTTCAAATCAAGTGTCGCGGATTTAGTACAAAGTTGTACCAAATCTGCGACAATATGGAACGTAGGGAGTATTAATCGAGCTAATTCCATGTTTCTTCCAAAATGCTAAACATATAGGCCTGGTTGATCAACGTTGAGCATTCAAGTTGTTAAAACGTCACCATTCAGTCAACACCGATGAGTCCAACCTTTAGCATCCAGTGAACATGTTCCTCACAAACACAAACAGGCTTACACAATCCAAAGCTGCAACCTACTACAAATAATTTGAAGCGTCGCCAACTGCAAGAACACAAGAAAACTCAACCCTAGCCTATTCCTCGAATTGTACAAGAACACGATGCACACATCACCATCTGCATGCAGCAACCATACGAAACCACCAGGGCTGAAGAGAGTGAGATTACCTCGATACCGTACTGGCCGGTAAGTTCTGATTGTCCACGAGGATGCGGACGGCCGCGGCGAAAGCCAGAAGTGTTCTATGGGCTCGAGGAAGTCCTGGTCGTCCACGGCTGACCAGCAGGGCACCGACGCTAGTGGCGACATCAACAGGCACGTGGCCGCCAGCGAAGGAGTCAATCTGCTGTGAACCTGGAAGACGAGGTGAGGGCGCCACACCAGAACCAAGGGGTCGAGCAGAAGGATCTCCTGCCAGTACAAGGAATAGTGATCTCAGCAGCAACACATAAACATAAGAGGACAAGCATATGATATCTGCTCATGTAATAAAGTGATTCCACGGGATTTAATACACAGCACAACTTCCACCCCTAGGTCCAATACAATCAGCTGTGTACTCGGTTCAGAATGGGGATCAAGAAGCTACCTTTGGAAGGGGTCGAGCTCCTGCACGGCGGCATCGAGGTCGCTTGGGGGAGAGCTCCTGCACGACGTGGACATCCGTTGCTCATGTCGCCCTGGTGGCTGGAGCATCCTCGCCAGCATGGAGACAGCCGAACCTCACCCCATCAGCCTAGCGCCACCGGTAGCGACGCCATCGTCTCTGTCAGACCCCCCTCTGCACGCATCCAAGAGTCCATCATGGTTATTAAGAGATTCAGACTTCAGAGAAACATCTTATCAACAAAAACACTTGATGTAGGACTTATACCTGCTCAGTGAAGACAGGTAGCAGCAACCTTGAGTCGTCAGCTAGGCCAGGGCAGGGCTGAAGGACGCACCCGAGAATGCCAATATTAGCACGGTGTGGGTCCCAGAGCCACGGCTTGTTGGCCGACTCTGCGTGGTCCAGCTGGTCACCGTGAAACATCACCACCACCAGCTGCCGTGCCACCGCCAAACCTTCAGCACAGACCTTATTTCATTAATCCTCTTTCCTCTTTCGGTCCATGCCAAGGAAGGAGCAAAGTTAGTATCATGCCATTGATTAAAAGAAAACATAACATCGGCAATGGCACATAACGGAGAAGTAATATACACTCCACAACAAATGAATATAACAATCAAAATATTGCTAATCACCACATTTCTTTGCAACGCAAAAGCACCACTACATGTTTGAAACATATGAATTACATGTGAGAACTAAATTAGAGTGGCGACAAGATTCAGAGCTAGCATGATATTAGTTCTCCAGTATTCCCATGTAAAGAACACACAACAAATGGCTCAACCCAGGCACAAGTTCTTCTCACGCTAGTGCGCTAACCTGAAGCCAACACAGGCAGAAGTGCAGCAGCAGAAACCCTCCGTTTCTGGAAACAAGGGTCCCAGGTTTGCATCAGCTAGTAGGAAGTGAAATCAGCTCCTGCGCTACTACTAATTAAACAGGGATCTCCTGCCAGTACAAGGAATACTCTCAGGTCTCAGCAGCAAAACGTAAACCGCAGAGCACAAGCATCTGATGATATCTGCTCCCCCATGTACTGAAGTACTAGATTCCACGTGATTCAATGCACAGCGCAACTTCCACTGCAATCAGCTCACGTACTACCAAACTTCCGACTAGAACCGAATCATGTGTGTACTACAGTAGGTAGGTTCAGGAAGGGGATCAAGATGCTACCTTTGGAAGGCCTAGTCGAGCTCCTGCACGGCGGCGTCGAGGTCGCTTGCTCACGTCGCCGCCGTCGGGTCCTCATGGCTGGAGCCTCCTCGCTGGCATGGAGACAGACGGAACTCACCCCGTCGGCCTAGCGCACGACGCGGGCCGGCGAGCTCGACGGAGCCCCGCCCCGCGCACCGTCCAACCGACGCAAGCGCGCGCGCGCCGGCGAGCAAGCCAGCCGCGCCGCCTCTCTCATCGGCGAAGCTAGGGCGTGGCCGGTCGATCTGCTCGGGAGCGGCTAGACGGAGGAGGAACTCTGATTGTGAGGTGGTGGCGGCGGCGGTGGTTAACCTAAATAATGAGATTGAGAATGGAGGATTAACCTACTAGGCCGATACTTAGCATCCCGTGGGACCACTCCATCACCGTTGGATCGATGCACGCTGGATTGGTGCTAAACATGGTAGTATTTCAGGACAATATTAATTGCGATTCCTATTTGATCCCGTG
Organism: Poa pratensis; assembly: GCA_947311845.1. Lineage (NCBI taxonomy): Eukaryota > Viridiplantae > Streptophyta > Magnoliopsida > Poales > Poaceae > Poa > Poa pratensis. The sequence continues at coordinate 7,613,451 of CAMZMU010000100.1, read as the reverse complement.
AATTAACTACTCCAAACAATCACGCATGGATTGAATTTTGGAACGCTTAATTAGCACGTACACAATTTTAGTAATTCAGCCCGCAAATCACGTCAGATCCGGTTATTAACGGACCGATCAACCTAACTTTACGCTTCTTTAAAAGTAATTCAAAAAATGGTGGTGAATATTTTTCCCTACAAAACAGGCAAAACTACAAGAAGACCTTAGAAACGCTCACGAAATATTCCTAACAATTTTCCTCGAACTGTTCAATTATTTTTTTCACCGTTTATTAAGTATCAACTTAACCAGAAAAAATTAATCCAATTTTTTATTTGCAACTAATCCCAAGTTAAATACAAAAAGATGTTAACTACACTAAGACAAAGTTAACAAAATTAGTCCTAGATGCAAGGGTTCACGGAGCGACCCAAGCGAGAGATCTTAATTACAAATGCCAACTCGGAAGGCTTGTGGCTCATCCCAGGTGTAAGAAATCGCGGAGCGACAAATGACGAGTCGCGGCTCTCACATTCGGGAACGCCTTGCCACTAGCTAGCGACTGGACACCGAATTCAGCCTCGGTGGCGGGCGGAATGCCTTCCTCGTGATCATTTCATGTGTGTAGTTCCATTGACGATGCTTTCACGTGTAATGTTTAACTCAATACTAGCGCTCCATTGGGGTAACTCGTTGTCCGTCGGGGGATATTGGTGATGCCAGCCTCCCTCGCCGGTCTAGGCATATATCGAGATAATGAATCTGAAAGCATTTACAACCACCACTCCCAACCTCACCCACAAGTCCGTGCAAAACTTACACAACTCGACCAACCCAGCTAGCAAAAAGAAAGGTGGAGTTTAGTTGTTAGATAACAAAATACTATGCATATGAAAATCATGTATCGGGGCCCACTGGACATGAAAATCATACCAGGACCCCAAAATACTATGCTAGAACCTTTTTGGGACGTTTAAGAATGGCCCATCTCGGATGTCTTCATATCCCGGTTGTCCAAAAAATTGGAATGTTTGTTGCATGTTAAAAAAATTGATATTGATGCTTACAAACTGTTAATGCATATTTTGTTCAGTGTCTAATGACCATATTTGTTTGTCAAGAGGGGAAAACAATTAATACGTGTTTTGCTATACCTTCTCGCGTGCTCTATCCCGTATCAAATTGCCTCGGTCGCAAAAGATTAAAGTCATTTCAGCCTAACTCCTTGAGAACGTTCCAAGGCTTCTGAAATCGCCCTGAAATTGGTCTGGCGGTTTCGTGTCCACGGGTGGCGCGACATCATCCCCGGCCCCGGCGTCGCTGCTGTGCACAGGTCCTGCCGCGGTCAGCTCTTCATCGACGTCAACTCCTACCAAGAAGGAGAACACATCCTAGGCCGGCCAGGACGTGCAACGCATGGGCATGGATGCAATCGTCGTGAGTGTCTTTCAGTGGCATCTACAGGATGATGTGCAACACGTACGAGGCTCACATCCGTTTCAACGGTGCTTCACCGTGGAGGTGGAGGCTATACGAGGAGTTGTGGACTCGATCGTACATATACATGCATGTAGTTATTATTATGTGCTGAAAATATGTACGTGCCAATCAAACTCAATGGGCTTCGCTTATATTTGGCCAATTATGCGCGGTGATTTAGCATCATATGAGACTTGGCTAGTTTTTTTTTTAAAGGCAAACACTTGGTTCATGCAATCACGTGGATAGTATACATGCAGCTGTAGTGCTATACGATAAAACCCATCGCCACGGCCTCGGCCTCCATTTCCGTCCAGCAAAACACGCAGCACTAGTAGTGCAGTGCTATATATAGGTTCAGCGACCGTCGTCTAAGGCTTATCCCTCGACGACTCCAGCCATCTGGTCCCCCGCAGACAACGCCGACCTGGCCTCTTCTCTTCCTCCCGGCTGCCCAGGATGGAATGGGTCCGCCGCCGAGATCAACTCCAACAAGTCCATCGGGGAGGCCGGCCAGCAACTACGGCAACGCCCACGTCTGCGGCAAGAAAGGCGCCAATGATGTGGACGCCAAGACCAAGAGCGGGGGCAACAACAACCACGGCGCACCGGGTGGGGAAGAAGAGGTTCGATCAGGACGCTGCGAGCGACCAGGAAAACATATCTGAATGCACGAAAGCCACCTAGCTAGCATATGCCCCCATCCCTAACTTTCTTCTTCGCCTCCCTCTGCTCTACCGCATACGTGTCGACCACGCCCTCCGGCTCAGTCTTGGACGACGTTGTCATGGATGCATGATGGGCTGCATCATCGCCGACTCCAGGAGAGATCCCGTCGAGCTCGTCATCTCTAACTCCCGGCAACTTCCGGCTCTCGACAATGTCACCATCATTGCCAACTTTTTTCATCGGTTTGTGGGACCACGAATAGATATTGTCATCACAACGGTGAGGAAGAGCATTGCTGTCGGTGGATATGCAGTGGCAGACGTCACTGCATACGTCCCCGCAGAGGGGTTGCGGTGAACGATGTCGGCGGGGAGACCCAAGAAGACATCGTCACGGAGGGCGAGAGAGACAGGAGCACCGATGGCATTGGAGTGATGCATGTGCACCACGGACGACGGACACATGTAGGAGGACGAGGCCTAGGCCAAACAGCTCTGGTGGCGGTGTCTCACTCGGCAAATTTCACTCAAGTGACTCAACTAATGCAACCCCTTGCACGCGGTCTTAGAGCGCCATGGATACTCAATCGTTTAGTCGCTTTCTAGCTATTTTTTGCAGGGTCGTAGCACATTTTTTTATTTTCGAAGGGTTTTCGCTCCCTTTTGTGATTATCTAAATAGTTGTTATCGACTTTGTAAACATAAAATAACTATTTGTGTTAAAGTATCATGCATTTCTTTTAAGTTTGAAAAATAATTAGAATAAAAATCACATTACACATGATCAAAGTGAGGACTAAATTGGTGGGGTCTTAGCCTTGGTTTAGTAATATTAATTTGGCGATACTTTGTATCCTAAGAAGCAAAAATGATCGGTTAGAAGTAGACATTACCTATGTGCCATTTCATTGTCCTGCTATTAATATTGTCCTTATTCTACATTACAATATAGCTACTATCTATCTATATATAACTCTTATAAATTAAAACCCCACTAACATGCATTAATTATTTTCTATCTCAGCATGCAAACTATCCACATCATCCATACTCTTAGCCAACCAAATTTTCATCTCATCCCACTAATATTCATTAAAGCCAATATTTTACTGCATATAGCATATCCACGTCATCTACTTTTCATCCATACAAATTTTCCACGTACCAATTTTTAATCATCGGATACAAAAAGAATCACGTCAATTAAATTTAGCCTTCCGACAATTTATATTTAAGGTTGACTTCCATATTTCTATAAACAAATTCATATTGCATGTGTCTTATATGCCTTTATTTACACAATAAATTTCTTAAAGAGATTTCCGCCGCAATGCACGGTGTATCTTTCTAGTTTACCTATAATTGATATGTCGTTTAGTTATTCGGCACCACTATTTCATGCTATGATATATTTATTACCTATCATTTCATGTGTCTTTTTTTGCCTCATGTTATTTTTTCTGATAGAAGTTATAACTCCACGCTGAAGATTGCCCAATCAATGTGTTTACGACATATAGGTAAATAGTGTATGTGAGACCGGGTGATAGAGAGAGATCAATGTGAGGCCGGATGACAGAGATAGGGTTATGTGAGGTCACACGATCGAGAGTGGTGTATATGGTTTGAGTGAGCAAGGAGATTTTGCATGGAAGTGTACGTGAGACCGTGTGAATTAGAGAAGTGCATGTACTCATGGATGACCGAGAGGTTTATATGTGCCATTATATGAACGAGAGAGGTGTATGTGGGTCCAAACGACCGAGAGAGGTGTATGACGACCACGAGAGATCAGGTGGACATGCGGAGATGGCCGAGAGAGGTACATGCATGAACATTTGGTCGAGAGAATAGCATGTGGGGCCGGATGACAGGGAGCGGTTTATGTGGGTCAGGATGATCGACAAACGTGTATGTGGCTTCAGACGTTTGAGAGATGTGTATGTTGGTCTAGACAGTCCAGATAGGTATATGTGCGATCGGACGACCAAGAGAAGTGTATGTGGATCCATACGGTAGAGGGAGGTGTATGCGTGTTTGTATGTACAATAAAGGAGAATCGAAAGGGCATGAGAGGTGCATGCATTATAGGATGATCGAGAGAGACCTGGTCTAGGAAATTTCAATCTTCCGATAGAAGTATATACGGTTCGTATGAGAAAGGGAAGTTTGATCAGGCGATCTAGAGAGGTGTATGCGGGACCAGATAACCGACATAGTGCATGTGGCTGAAGACCGAGAGTGCTGGGGCATGACTATCAAGAGGTGTGTATATGGGACCATATGACCATTAGAGGTGTATGTGAGTCCATACGACCAATAGAGGTGTGTGTGGGGACCAGATGGCTGAGAGGTGCATGCATGGCCAGATGATCGAGAGATGGACGAATAGGGCCGGATGGCCGAGTGAGGTGTGTGTGAATATCACGACTGGGGACCAGATGGCTGAGAGAGGTGCATGCATGGCCAGATGATCGAGACAGGACAAGTGGGGCTGGATGACCTAGTGAGGTGTATGTGTGCCCATATGATCTGGAGAGGTGTATGTGGCTCCAAATGTTCGAGATTGGTTTAGTCGATCCGGAAGATCAAGATATGTGTATGTGGGACCATACGATTGATAGAAGTGTATGTGGCTCCACATGGCCGAGAGATGAAAGTTGTCTAATAGAGGTGTATGGGGGTCAAATGGCCGAGATAGGTGTACGCGAGATAGGACAGTCGAGAGAGGTTTGGGAAAGGTCAGTCGACCGAGAGACTTGTATATGGTTCGAATGAGTGAGGGATGTCCAAGCGACCTATAGATGTGTATGCGGGACCGGATGATCAACTCAGGGTTGTCGATGCTTTTCTTCCCCCTTTTCCGGTCTTTAGTTAATTTGCTTCATTGGTTTCATTGTTGCATATTCTTTGATGCTTCTAAAAGTGAAACGAAAATATTAACAGATAGTGTACCGTGACGTTAGCACTACTATAGAATACATTTATGCTTTCATGATAATTATTACCTGTCATTTGTTCATGCGCGTTATTACCTTATTTTATGCTAGGAGTTAGGCACTACATATAATTTCATGTGTTGTTTCGTTGCCGCGCTTATTATTTTATGTGTTAAGACAATTATTATATAATATTGCATATTTCGCTGTTAGTGAATGGTTGAAATCCATATTTTCTTTATGGTTGAACTTTTGAAGATTCTGAAGTGCTAGAGGGGTAGTTCTTACGGTAATATGGTTATTATTTTGCTTTATAATTTCATGTGTCGTTTCACTGTGACGCATTATGATTATATGCTAGGAGACCATTATTCTCTATCATTTCATGTGTCATTTCACGCGTTATGGCAGTTATTACGATAAAATGGTTAAAATCCATATTTTCTTGAAGTTGAACTTTTTTGAACATGTTGAACTGATCAGGGTCGTTAGTTTTTGCTAGTATAAAGATCGATACAGAAGAAATACTCAAGAATTTCAACCCTAGGACCAATGACTCCCTTTCATCTCCTTGGCAGGGACAAGATCGCCAACATGTATTGAGCACCCCTAGGGTCTCCCTTTACGATAATGTACACCAAAATGTAATGCGGACAACTAAGTACACAATCATATTTCGTAGGAATTTTGGTCGACAGCACCACCATAGATGAAAATGATTTAGGTCAATACGGGTCCACCACCATCTATATGCCGGCGCATGTGCACCTAATCCATGTGTTAGAAGATTACAATTCTGATTAGCACCACAACATTTGACAAGCCCTTTTCCTATACCATAAGGCCTTCGCCGTCACTGTATTATTTGATCGAGAGGTTTATATGTGGCATTGTATGAACGAGATATGTGTATGTGGGTCCAAACAACTGAGAGAGGTGTGTATGATGACCACAAGAGAGATGCACACATGCCGAGATGGCCGAGAGAGGTACATGCATGAACATTTGATCGAGAGAATAGCATCTGGTGTCGGATGACTGGGAGTGGCGTATGTGTTTCTGGACGACCGACAGAGGTGTATGTGGCTTTAGACGTTTGAGAGATGTGTATGCGGGACCGGATAATCAACTCGGGTTGTCGATGCTTTTCTTCCCCCCTTTTCTCGGTCTTTAGTAATTTTTCTTCAATAGTTTAGTCGTTGCATATTCTTTGATGCTTCTAAAAGTGAAATGAAGATAAATACAAATAGTGTACAATGACATTCGCACTAGCATAGAATAAAAGACGAAAACGAAAATGATTTAGGTCAATATGGTTCCACCCCCATATATATGCCGGCGCATGTGCACGTAATCCACGTGTCAAAAAATTACAATTCCGATTACCACCACAACATTTTGACAAGACATTTACTTAACCCTTTCCCTTATACCACAAGGCCTCACCGTCACCGGATTTGACGCGCGTGCATGTACATCATATGCGATAATGCCGACGCCTCAGCGCCTCACAACAACTACGTTGCACAACCGCCATCCCCGATGCCTTGTTTGATAACTTTTGAGAGTTATGCTTAAATTTTACAACCTTCAATTTGTGATATAGATATTTTGGTTGTAACACCACTGATGGGTTCCTCAATGGTATATGCATTTTCACTTGCTGACGGCCCACGAACCCATAAATGTCTACTTTGGCCTTGTCACGTGGATCTTGGAATCATCATATACCTTTGCCTCTTTTTGTCCTCCAACCCGTGTGCTCTGATACGTCCGGGAGGAGTTAGGTTTTGCTCACGGTGTCCCATGCGAAATTGTCTTGGCGTCCTATAGGGAGGTTTGGACGACGCGTTGTGTATCGACTCGGTTTGTGGTTTCTTGGTGGGTGTCGGGACCATGCATCGCCTCGTGTCGCGACTCCGTACATCCTCCACCATCGGCAGACCTTTTTCTACGGACTTTTTTTCCGAAAACAATCTATTTGAAGTAATTTAAGGTGCAGCATCATGCATGGAAAGATTTGGTCTCGTACGTGTTGTGGTAGAGCCGCACGTACGTACGTGCACCCATGGAGCTAGCTACTACTACATGCATGCATCTACTAGTGCGCCAACGAAATTGGACACGAGATCCCGCCATGGAAATTTGATTTTTTTTTTTAGCCAAAAAAAATGTCGTTTTGGGCCAAGCGGGAAATCACAGCAAAATCCGCGTTCCACCAATGAGATGCCAGGAAGCCTTGTCCTGCGGATCGCCCATTATTAATTTTTTTTTTGAGATTGAGATTCTATTATTAATTGATACGTGTGCATGTACGGGGGGTGTGTGGCCCATATATACATACTTGTGCATTGAGACGTACCTTACGTTTGGCTCGCTGAGGCGTGTACGTACGTTGTTGTTTCATTTTTGATCTTGCTCTATGTTGCACAGTATATATGGCACAGTCTATGGCGCTGTTCCAAAGTTTGAGATTTGGAGGGTTTTAGGCGCGATTGCATTAATTGCTGGATTAATTAGGGCGTGAGTAAATGAAATCAGCCCGCAGAGTCTCCTGTCCTTCCTATTCCGTTCGCTAATATTGCTAATATTAACCCGTGAGTAAATGACCTCTCGATTAGTGGCCCAGGGAGTAAGGCCTAATTAACCATCAATACTAATATTGCTTCCTGGCTATAAACGATTTTTTAACCCAATCAACCGAGGCTGGGGAATCCACGGATCCGGGCTTGTATATAGCGTAGGGGTAGATGGGGTGGCAGCCGGCGGCGCCAAGGAGGTGGAGGTGTCGGCGGTGTGGTGTTTGGTGGCGGTCTGCTCTTCCTCCGGCGACAGCGCTCTCCGGAGCTTTGTCGTGCGCGGATCGTCTTCGCCGAGTTCTGCGGTCCGTGGATCCGTCGAGCTCGTCGTTCCCCAGCCGGTGCCGGCCAGGCGGCGGCGCCGTTGTGCAGATCTAGAGGGTGAAGTTGCAGACATCCAAGATGGCGTCGCCGCCCGTGGTGCTGGGTGGAGGTGTCATGCCGAGGAGCGTCGACTTCCTGGTCGCAGTGGGGTGCCTCCGTGTCCAAGCTTGTGGAGGTCTGGTGGCGGGATTCGCCGGCGCAGCGTCCTGCTCCGTGGAGACGAAGCCAGAGTCCAGCGGGGACCTTGTTGTAATTTCTTTCTGTGTCTGGACTTTTCTGTAAGAATCTTGGTGTAATGCAATGTAACCCTTTCGCAAAAAAAAAAAAAAACGCATACCTTGGCAATTAAGTATACGTGCATGCAAATTTCAAAAAAAAAAAGTATACGTGCATGCATGTAGCTTCCTAGCTAGCTACGTGTTGCTGTTCTATGTAGTACGTAGACTCCAGCTTTCTTTTGAACAAAAGTCGACTACAGCTTCGACCAGGCATAAGTAGCCTCATCTCTTGAAAAGGAGCAGATGAACCAAACATAGGCAGGAAGAGTCAAGCACGAGCTAGTCGAATTAATGCCCACTTCTAATTAAGTTACGCGAAGAAAAAATTCAAATTTTTTTTTTTGCATGTAGTGCAACACATTTCAAGTCAGCGCAAATAATTACGCGAAGAAAAAACTTTTTTTGCAACCTGTCCAAAAAAGACAAATTCGGACATACCGAAATGTATATATACGTGTCAGAATTATCACTATCTGAATCTAAACTCTCCGATGTATGTCTCCCTCTCGTTCCCCGAATCCAGCACCAGGTACAAGCTACCATGCTTCGTTTAAGTCTAGTGAGGATCACAGAGAGCTGCGTGAAGAAGAATCGGCAAGAGTCTAGGCGAGTGGATCGCCCAAGCCAGACAAAGAAGCAAAACTCTCACATAAGGTGCATCATGCAATGATACACGCCGAGTAGCTCGTCGAAGAACTGCGTCAAACTAGAAAGGAAGCGAGTGAGACACTCGACCAAACATGAGAGAGCTGTGGAGCATATCCCAAGAGAAAACATGAGATCATGGCCGCCGACCGGACCATCGTCCCATCGAGGGAGAGGGTGGACCAAGAGATTGCAAACGATGCATGACCACAACACACTAACGGAATCACACAAGTGTTATTCATTACCCACTCGGCAGCAAAGCCACTAAGGTGGTCACAACATAAAAATACTCGGGATCCATCAACAACATGTCAACATGAGATGTATGACAAGTGTTTGACCGACGACAATCACAAGTATGGAGACTATTTTGAAAGTGAGATTGGGGCACTCGGCAAATGTGACATATCGGTTATTTTATGCCACATTCCTTTTGATAATCTTTGTTATCATTCTGGGTACATAACTATTATTGCATACACATTATAATCATTGTTACCCATGTAGAAAGGTACGTACGTTAGAAACTAGATATATAATGCTGACGTTCGCAGAGCCTCGACGACGTCCCAAAACCATCTAACAAGAAACCACGACAGGCATCCCGCAACCCCAAAGAGATGTGTAGTAGCCTAATAAAACGGACGGGAAATGCAAAAATGACGAGTTCTCGTGACTCCCCAAGTAACCATTTCTCCAACATCGTGGGGCCAAACAATCAACCGAGGACTCCAAACTATTTTTATAGAACACGAGAACAGCGTCATCATACCCGTGTGCTAGTCCAAAGTGGAAGGTAAAATTGTTCCCAAGATAGAGTGCTTCATTCTCAATTCTACGAGAATTGTTGCGAAAGTGTTTCATTTTCTTCTCTTAAATAGAAGTTTCATTTCCAATTAATGTATCCTAATATGTTGCCAAAATATTCTTGTGATGATCATTTCAACCTCTGATTTAAAAGATAGACCCTTTTCGTGCACCCATCGTCTGTCCCTCCACCAACTCCATCATCCCAAACATTATCTTGTGAGCTCGGTGAAGCAATACCTCGGGTCAGAGAAATAAAGGTGGAAAAAGACAAACCATAATATGAGTGGATATGTCGAATAGAGATGGTATATGCGAGCTAGAGCTTGCTGGTCGATACTCCTGAACTTGCTTTTTATCAGTGTTACGACATTCCACATCACATCAAATTAGCCCTAACTAAGAGATCCCACAATCAGGTTAGACTGTTTATTGTTGCATGCATGCACCGATTACTCTAAAAGTTATTGTATGGGAGCGACCATGGTTTTCATAGGAGCGGCAATGTAGTAGACATCCTAGGCCTCCATGCTCATGTTAATTATAGGGTGAATGAGGTTAGGCGAGCGGCCAAGACAACAAAGGTCTCTGGCTTGAGAGCATAACTCCCTGCAGAGAGCAGCGTCGGAACATAGCTATTATTCATCATAGGTATCTAGTTCCATGTCCATTTTGCAACTTTAATCAACCGATGTTTAACTTTCTAGCGCCTACATAATTGGCTCAGTCGGGAGGTCGAATGCAAAATTTAGCAAAAGCAAACTCCTGGTATAAAATAAGGATTCTAAAAACGCGTTATCGAAATGGCACGCGAACTAACAGATGATGACTATCTCGAAGCATAAAATAATAGTGCATATAAATGAAATGCCACTTGAAATGTTGGGCAATAACTTTCCTACCATAAAGTAATAATGTGCGCCGACACCTGAAATGACGATGAAATGCCACATGAAATGATAGGAAATAACTATATGCCTCTCCCCTCTTCACACACAAATTCTGAATTTTCTTTACCCCTCGTCCGACCTTTGAATCGAGTGATTCTTGTTGGGTGAAAAAGCACAAGTAATGCATATAAAATGTAATTGAAACTATAAAAATAATAGGAGGGAGATAGATGCCTTAATGACGATGCGCTAAGTACCACATCTCTGTAATTTTATTCCATGGTATTTGTGATAATCTTTACTCTCGTACCGGTAAACTTATGTGGTATGCATGCCTATTATTCCATGGACATTATAATCATCGATTTGCACGATAAACTGATCCATTTAATGGTACAAAGGCTCTCCAATGTTGAGTGCTAAACGTGTTTAGCACTATGCCTGTTTTGGCGCTCTATTTCTGCCGCCTAAAATCTAGCGATCGCCTTCCTTTTTTTTCTCCTACAATAACTGCACGAGAGAATATTCTTCACCGGGGGTACATGCGTGCGTTAAAATGGCCAGGAAATCCTCTGGCTGATCTGTTTCCTAATTAATAGCGACGAGAGTTAAATCGTGAGAGAGTCTCCTAATTAATCTCATTCTCATTCTCATCGCCTCAAAACCTATCACTATGCACATATATATCAGTTGCCTTGGGCGAGGTGGACATCGCACGGTGATCGATGCATGCATGCGGGGTGGACTTATTAGCTCCTCCGTAGATCCTCCGGCATCGCGCGACGCCTTCCCTCAAGGCCGGTGTCCGCGCATATATACCCTCCGTCTTGTTGCGCCTCGACGGAATTTGCTCGATCGATGGAATTTTTTTCCAAATATGCACAACCACCTGACCTCGTGGAAAGGAAAGCTATATGACGAGTGTGTGCGATCGATGGCGAGCATGATGGATGTGAGGTGCGTCCACGGCCATGCTGCGAATTATATCCGTGTTCGTGTTGGTGTAGACGCATGTGATGTACGCAAATGCTAGCTATCCCATGTATGTATCCGACCATGCAAAAAGAAAAAGGAAAAAAAAAAACTGGTACACACGCATGTATAGGTCTCCCAAAAAACTACACGGATATTACGAGCCCGCCACGAATATATTTGTTGGGCCTAAAAAGATTACGTTCTAAATGAGCGAAATTTTCGGCGGAATATGCCAGTTTTGGCGCTTACTTGCTCTATTCTGCCGCCTAAAATCTAGCGACCGCCCTTCTTTTCTTTCGCCTATGATAAGATTCACGCGTGCGTTAAAATGGCCAGGAAATCCTCTCGCTAATCTGTTTCCTAATTAATAGCCACGAGAGTTAAAACGTGAGAGAGTCTCCGCCGATCCGTACTGTCCACAAATCTATTTTTTAATTAATTAATAGCTCCGGAGAATTGATTTTTTGAGTCCAAAAGAATGTTGTTCCGAATCCGGGCCGAGCAGGAAATCACAACAAAATCCGGCAATGAATCTGAACCGTCCATTCATACCTATCGCGCATCTCATCTCATTCTCATCTCGCCCCGATTCAATCACACGCCGCCGCCTCAAACCTACTATCGCTCTCGTTCCCATCTCACTCCCCGATTCAACCGCCGCAGCAGCCACGGCGTCGCGGCTCGACGGCGCGCGCCATCGAGCTGGCCGGACCGCGGCGCCCCATCGAGCTGCCTAGGGTTTGCGGGGCGACGGCCACCTCGCGCTGCAGGGAGCGGTCGCCTCCTCGGAGAAGGAGACGGCAGTTGTTCCGTGCTGGCCGCCGCCGTCTTCACCACCGCCCGTGGACACGCCGGATCTGAAGGCGGGGCGTCCCCGAGACGCATCCACCACCGCCCTTCTCAGCTTCAGTCCTCGCCCGCTGCACAAGGTGAGAAAGTCTCGTCGATCTGTCGCCTTTTTCGTCCCGTGACTGCTCTAGCTAGTTTCGGTGCACCTGCCACTCTTGTAGTTGGGTGCGAATGATTCCGCCTCACCTTGTACTGCGTATGACAAATTCAGCCGTTCTGCAAGATTCTCTTAATTAATTTGCACTCTTCTGCTATAGATTTTTCCTCGATTCAACCATACTATGGAAATTTATTTACACACGATTCAAAATTACTTCCCCACTGCATCTTGGCACACCACCGTGCTTGCTACTACTCCACAAAAGCACCTTCCACCACCACCTGGGTGGAAATGCTCGTCATTCCCAATCCATTGATAAAAACTACAGGAGCCGGTAACAGGCAGGTTATTATTAAAGCTCCTTATTCTCCACACCTCACTGTTTTATTTAGCAACTAACTAGTGAAGACCAAGACTTGGACCTTTTTGCAGCTTAAGCTTGCTATCTGCTCTGGGCATCCTATTGCCTCCTTGTATTAATTCCTCTGCTGTCTTTGGCAGGACAACTCATCTTCCAGTAAATGCTTTAGGAATAGAAAAAACAATTTTTTTGGGGATGCAATGCGTTTCCACATGCATGCTGTAGCTTAAGTATGCTCGCTGTTCAACACTGCTGGTTTTCTATGTTACGCACAGAGATGGGTTGCTGGTAATTTAGAACTCTATTTGGATCTATCCTTTGTACAATTGGTTAAATGGCTGAAGTTATCATTCTGTTACTGCAGCTATTAATCACCTAAGTCAATCAGCTTTTAATCTCCTCCACGACTTAACACACATATACACATGTCCAATCAGTTTACCTTTATGTGCATAAGGTTGGGGTTTTTTGCTTCTCCGTTTTTTCTTCTAAAATTTTGTAGCATCACAAATCTATAAGTTTTGTGTCAACTGTCAGGTAAGAAAGTCCTTATATGTCACCTGTTTCATGCAAAGTAGCCCCCCAGGCTGACTTTGCACGGTAGTGGAAGACTTTTCAGCCCTAATTCTCTCAACTAAAGCATGCTGAACAAGTGGACTTTACATTACTTTTTTCTGTGTAAACTTATGATATGATTTAATCCATCCTTTAGCCTCATTTTTCCTCTCTTTCTTACTACCTGTCCTGCTCTGCTTATCTTAAATGTACATTTATGCTTGTGATATTGTTTCAAACAACACACTTGGAAGAATGGCACTAATCATTTGCAACCGTGCAACCTTTTACAGATGGCTACATACATGTCATGACTAGATGACGACCCAAGGTTGCTGCCACAGTAGCTGCTGCCTGTCTTCATCGACCTGGTTCTTCCATTGAGAGGTATAAATCCCTCATGTCAAGTGTTGTTTTAATGTGTTCCAAGTCTTGTTTTGGCAAAGCACCTGTTGAATCAAATACTGATGGAGCACTACAGCAGCCAGAAACCTTGGTTCACCATTTTTTTGATGCCGCCGTCCTGTTGATTCACCATCTTTAAGTTGTACTAGTACAGCAGCTGTTTCCATGATTGTATTTCATCGTTAGAAACCAGTAAAAAAAATAATTCGGAAGTTGTTCATCTGGGAGAAAAAATTCTAACAGTATCTGACTGCTATTGTGAATGTTTCTTCCACATTAGTTCATCAAATGCTTTACCTCGGCATTTGATGTTCCATATTAAATTTTGGATTTCACTTGCTTATCTTTTGTGTGTTGCCACATAGTTTTATATTTGTCATGAAGGTATAATTAGCATGAAGTTGTATTTCTCTCTTTGCTATCAGATTTAAGAAGTGTGTGTATGGCAGGGACGACCACCACGGCAGTGCCATGTGCCCTCCTGCTCCAGTGTCCCTGTCGCGCAGACCTAGAGCCGAGAGGCACCCCTGCCGCGGCCTAGCTGACGACAATTACAACTGCCGCCTTGCTGCTTGTCTTCGTCGAGCTGGTTCTTCAGTTACAAGGTACAAATCCCTCATTGCACGTTTTTTTTGTGTGTTTCAAGTGTTGTTTTGGCGAAGCACCTGATAGAGTACTACAGCGGCCACATACATTGATTCTCCAAGTTTTGTTTGGATTAGTTGATGCGAGGTGAGGTCTTGTCGGTCTTGTTGATTCACCGTCTATGTAGTAGTAGCAGTACAACAGCTGATTTTACTGTGTAGTAGCTTGCTGGATGATGCTCGTGCTGTACCAGGCTTTGCCAATTGTCCTTGTACATTTAGATAACAGTGCACTAATTTATGATGCTCCTGGCTGTTTCTCTATTTCTCAATCATTTGGTGCTATTGATTATGAAAACCAAATGCATGTCATGTGATGGGATATATTGTATAACCTTTTAAATAAGTAAATAAATAAAATCGGGTGTTTATAATTTTGGAAACTGACTTGGCATGATTTCATGTTTGAGTTCTAACACAACCCGATTATTAAGTTGGTGCTAATGATTTCAAAGTGCAGTAGTGCTAAGTTTTGAACCCGTGTCACTAATTAAGGGAAATTAATTGACATTCAGACCTGCTATGTAATGACTTGAGATAATTATCTGGGTTCTCGTTTGAAGGCTTGCTAGATTGTCGCCACTATTGTCTTTTTATGTTCCATTATTCTGCTTGGAGTAGTGACATTTTGTGGCAAACCATATGCAGCAACAGGCACTTAGCAGCCCGCCCACGAAGCGTCCCCATGTGGGGTCTTGGCGGTGTCGCAACCAAGCTGGTGGCTGCCTGGGAGGGGCGCCGCCCACCAACTTCTCCACGTGCAGGGGAGAGTATGCCTGCAGCCGCACCATGCTTTATGACCGTTGGCATCCTCTTCCCCGCTGGCATCGTCCCCACACGAGCAGACCAGTGGACCACCAGCAACATCAAGCAGAGGCCGACACTAAAGGTAAATAGACGTAAGTGATGTTGTTCCACGGCCATCAAGCCATGGCGATTCTGTTCTCCGCCTTCATGGGGTGCCATGTTAAATGTCATATTTAGCAGTTCTGATCGATCTGTCGATGAGGCCAATCCCTTTATGGTTCACTACATATTGCCATGCATGTTTGATAGTTTCAATACGGGTTTTGATTAAAACTTCAAACTGTGTTAATATTGTCTGGTACTCTCTTGCAATGCTTAGGATTTTTTTTTGTTAGCATGTTGCTGTCTATGAAATATGTGTACTGGATGGTAAAATTTGAGTTCATGGATATTCCATGTTGACTGGATATTAATCTCTTCGTGTGCCAACCTGAATGCTCAATTTCGATCAGCTAGTGCTGAGTCTTTTGTTGTGTAGATTGAGTAGTAAGTAATGATGCTCGAAACAGTAGTGTTTTCTTGTTGTAGTGAAATCGTTTGCCTTCTAGTTGCTATCATCTGATGATCTAAACAATATACTACATGGCCACCAAGATTTACTTGCATCCATCATAAGCATGCTACTATTATATGATGAAGTTGTGGACACGTCGTGATCAGTGATCATTCCTTGGTTGATGCTTGGCCTAGCTCTAGAGTAGATCTTATTTGTGGACATGTCGAGCAAGCTTTTTCTAGTATGTTAATTGTCGTCGGTGCATGCAGGCCCTTGTTCTACCAGCGGTAGCATGCTGGAGCGGTTTTGCTGCTCTAGGGGAGAGGATGAGTCCCTGATGCAGCATCAGCAGCAAGGGAGACACGTGTATGGCCAGGAGTGATCCGGCTGTACATGCTTATTTGTGTACACGCTGCAGGGAGGGGGTCGCCTCTGGAGTAGGGGACGGCACTGTTCGGCGTTCTCCTCGCTGGTGTCGATCGTGGCCGCAGCTACTCGCCGGCCTCTATGCTGGCGTCTTCGCAAGGGCGCCTGACCAGCAGGCAGGCCGTGGATGCGCCAGATCCAAAGACTGGGTGGCTGCTGCTGCTGTCTTCCCCGACCACGTCCCCGAGATGCATCCTGCCATCGACCGTCCTCAACGTCGCTCCTCGCCCGCTGCTGCAGGTGAGACAATCTCCTCCATATCTTGTTGTTTTTTCCTCCTGTCAACGACGCCATATGTGCTACTGCTACGCCTGCTTTAACTGTTGCAGTTTGTGTGTAGCTGCAACTGATTACAGTCTGCCAAATTAAAAAAAAAAAAAAAACTGATTACAGTCTGCCTAGTTACCGATCTGATGGCTGGTTGGGGCGACCATGTCGTGGAGGAGCTTGCCCTCAAGTCCCACTGCAGCGACCTCGACACTGCAGTTCAGGAGCTCGCTGACATCGCTACCCGAAGGTCAATTTTTTTTCTTTGGTCGTGCTCGAATAGGAGGCTGTCTATCCTCGAAGGCCACAGCCGTGTTTGCTTGTTGTGCTGACCAAGCACTATTCTTCAGGTGGATACATGTATTTGTTGTTTTTCTGCAGAAACTTGTCATGTTTCTGCACACAAATGTTATAAGTAACTAAAATGGATGTCCTTCCATGCAAAATATATCACCATATAAATTATTTTGCATTTGATGGTTGTGATAAGAATTTCAAACTTTGTTATTATGTTCTGGCACTCTCTTGCAATGCTTAAGCTTATTTTTAATAGGTTGTAGCGTTGGATCGTCATTATTTGAAGTGTTGGATCATCGTTTCTTGCAATACTGGTTTAGGTGTAGTGGCGGTGCTATGACTAGGGATTGTTTGGTTTCCATTGGAAGCACGAAGCAACGATCTCCCCGGAAGGAAGCAGATAAAAGGGCGATTGGGAAATCGGTGGAATATTTTGCGTAAGCAGTTAATTAACATGGCGACGATCGTGAAATCCGTGGAATATTTGGTATGCATCTAGACCGCTTGCTCGTCGAGACAGTAGGCACATCTACGCCGCTAACTCGTAACAAGAAACACTCATCACCATCTCGAAAAGAAGAACATGGGAGTCAATCTGTCCAACAAGCCAATGACGACGAGTAAGGAAGGGAAATAGTAATCAGTTGCGAAAATGTAGGAAGCGAGTTACAGCAGCACTATTTTCAATGGAAAGTAATCAAGTTTTCCTCGATCCCCGCCCTCGAATAATTAATATGTACGGCATGATAGCAATCAGAGGAGTCGTCACCGATCCGGGGCGCGGCGCATCACAGCGTGCGGTTTGCTTATTAGCGACCAACAAAGATGAGAGAGATAAACCAAAACTTAATCTCGTTTTTTCTTCCTTCCCGCCGTAAGCTCATGGTTGAAATTCAAAACTATATTGTTGCCTCCCATCATCCGGGCTGTATAAATATAAGAGCGCCTTCGCGTGAGCCGTGTGCGGGTTGCGCGTGTGACTTGACGACTTTATGATATACTCCCTCCGTCCGTTGAAGAGTGGACATCTGGGGTTTTCAAGACAAATTAGTAGTTTTGTAGAAAACCCCTTCCTCCTTTCATTAAAGTTACGGGCTAGCAGTGATGTTTCTTTGATTCACGTATATATTTAATGTGCATGCCTCATTAATCACAAGCAAAAGGCAATCCAACCAGTAGAATCAATTCCCGCCAGCTAATTTAGCATCAGCTTGCACCGTTCCCTCGACTGAATCGTTGCATGTCTCATTAATCGAGGCCTAGACTGAGGGGAAAGATGCAAAATTACCACCGGAAACGTAGACGTACACTTATTTTCGGAAAAACGTGGAACCCAAACGTCCACTTTTATACGGACGGAGGGAGTATATCATAAGGTTATATTCGGTGTTGTACGTGTGCTAATAGCAAGCAGGATATCCTCTTATGTATCCAAGAAAGGCTTTTCATGTCTAATTAATGGGAAAAAAACTAGGAGGGAATATCTAAAAAGCTAATCATTCTTGGTTATTACGATTTGGACTACCCGCTAGGTGCGCCATGCAAGGGAACTGGGAAACTAATCACGGGATTGTGGAGTAGTAGAAAAAGAATCCGGAAAGTAATAAGGATGATATTCACGAGACGGAAGTTCAGGAAACTAATCATCACGGTCCTGTTTTCTAAAAGAAGAAAGTCACGCTTGCATCACTGCTAGCAAATAATTAAATGCGTGAACCGAAAATTGACGATGATTCTTTTATTTTACAAAACGGAGTTTCAGGAAACTAGTACCACAGTCCTGATTGTTTTTTGAAGGAAAGCTAATTAAGCCTGTTGTTCGGAAACCACCACCACTAAATACTTGGACCGAGAAAACTGATTTTTTTTGTTGTTTTCGTTCGAAAATCCTATAAAGCTGGCCTAATTAATGGAGAGAAACTAGGAGGGAATGTCTCTTCTGTTTTTCGATCGCAGGAGCCATCCGTGACTAGCCGATCCGAGCGGAGAATTCCTCTTTTACTTGGATTGCGCTCCTCTCGTGCATGCAGAACAGTTATTGCTGTTGCAGGTTTAGAGGGATTGTACGGTGTTTTAGGAAACCAAACCACGGTCATGATTTTACAGGAAAGTGACGGTCACATACCGAAGATGTGACCTGAAAATCAACAGATCCTCTTCCCGCCGAGATTGCTCTCTCTTTTCGTTGAAAAAATTCGTTCAAATATTCTTCCCTCCAACAGACGAGCCATCTAGCCGGGGCTCTATAAATACAAGAGCGTCGTCACGGGAGCCGCGTGCGGTTGCGCGTGTGACTTGTCGCGACTTGGGCGAGCTTGGCGACGGGGAGGGGGGGGGGGGGGGGGGGGGAGGGGCCTCCGGATCGAGCTCGCACCACCTGTGTCGCCACGCAACGCCCGAATGAGCTCGCATGCACTTGTGCCGCGCGCCGATGGATCACGCAGCAGGTTAGTTACACGGACGGATCGATGTAGCTAGTGTTTTCTTTCACTCGTTCTTTTCAGATTTATAGATCGTCCAGCATGCATTCAACTTGTGTTTGACTGGCTGGTTTTGGGAACTTTGAATTGGGTGAGAAGAGATCAAGAGATTAGTTAGTTAGAAGGATGATGCTTTGTTGACGGGAGTGAAAGAGAAGTGCGATCTCGATCTGGGTTTCATATCTATGTCGCTGTGAATACCAGGCGTACGTAGGAAATTATAATAGCGCCTCCTTCCTCTCGATCGATCTCTCTTTTTTTTCCCCTTTACTCACGTGTAGTGATTTGATGGGGGCAAATCGATGCATCTTACCGATCGGACTATATTAGACTTGAGGAGATATTAAGTTAAAATCTTATTTCCCACCTCTGCCACTGCTGTTCAGAGTCGGAATCCCAGTCCTTCTCCCATTCCTCCTCCTGCTGCTCCTCCTCCTCCGCCCAGATCCCAAGAGAAGTGACCACGACCCAGAGCACCACCTCAAGACACAAACAAACTCATCCCTAGCCTATTACTCGCAATGAGCAAGAACATGATGCACACAAATCACCAGCTGCATGCAGCAACAATACCAAACCACAAAGGGTTGGAGAGAGTTAGATTACCTCAACGCCGTACTCGCCGGTACCAAATCTTGCTTAGTTTATTTTTATTTAGTTTTGATTGTTTTCTTTATATCAAAAACACAAAAAAATTAGTTACTTGTTTAATTCAGTTTAATTTTGTTTTTTAAAATGAATGCTCCTGAAGTTGAAGTTCGTTCTTTTAGGCAACTAGGAGGTGAAAATTTGAAAGATGCTTGGTATAGAATTAGTGATGCTTCATCCGCGCACGATGGTCGACGGGGAAGAGGAAGTAGGTCTCGCCGCCGCCGTCGCCTGCTAGACTGTCTTTAGCATGCTCGTAGCACGACCAGACGAGGCCACGGTCGCGGGTGCCGGCGTACCGCAAGGATGCGAGCAGTGCGGCGCCGCCGTCCGCCGTGCCGCGCTGGAGGTGCCATCGCGCGCCAGGGGCACTGCCGGTCGGAGCCGGCCGCCGCGACTCGTATGTCGAGCCGCCGTCGCTTCCTCGCGCCGGTGTGCCGGGGAGCAGCACCGCGCTTGCAGACGGCTGGCCGCCGCACACGCTGGGCACGTCTCCGCGGGGAGCAGAGGCCTCGGGGCCGTGGGGCCACCGCGCGCGCTGGGCGCTTAGCCGCGCCTCCGGTGGGTCGGTGCCGCCGTCGAGGGCGGTTTCCGGGCTGCGCACGACGCGCCGCCGTCGGATGTCGCACTGTAAGGGGCCGCGTGTGCGGGCGCCACTGTGTCGCGAGGATGCGGGCCGTGGCCGCGTCGGCCACCGCTCTGATGAGAACAGTGTAGACACCGCTGCGACGCCGGCGTGGGCGTCGTGCCGCGCCGGAGCGACGCCGGGAGAGACTCACCTTGTCGTCAAGAGGGGTTTCCGGTAGTCCACCGTCGACGGTACGTGCGGGAGCCGCCGTCTTCTGCTTGTTCTTCTCCTTCTCTTCTGTCTTCGATCGATCGAGTCGCTCAGTCGTGAACGTGTTGGATTAAATCGAGAGCAACGAGAGACAGACAACAATGAATTGAACTTATAATCTCTTTATTGATGGATTGCAGTATATATACAAGGTGAAGGGGCGCCTCTAGAGGAACCGACATATGGAACCGTCATAGAGGAACCGACATGGGGAAGAGGCGCGACCGTACGGGCACAGGCGTCCGTACGGCGCTTGGACAACAAAATTAATTCTAACACGTTCGATGCTGGCGGCGCACGGATGGGAGCACAACGGGGGAGCAGGCAAATCGATCGACCTCACGTACGTATGTTTTTTCCGATCGGTCCATCCAGCTTGTCCCTTTTTTTTTTCGATCGGGGACCAGTGCGCGGTTCGGGCGGCTACCACGGGCGCCAGGCTGGAGGAAGGAAGGGCCGACACGAGGATAACTACCTAGCTATTTCCAGGCTAACTACCTACTACTGTCTGCTGATTTCGTCAACACATCAGCATTGTCTTACACTCGGTGCAGCAAAAGTGCATTCTTGGACTCTCAGCCATGCATGGCCCCTCAAGGCAACGTACACATCGCTAGCTGAATCCGACTCAGTAACTGTGACCATCACGACTGACTCTGCAACCGTGAACATACACAAGATTTAGTGGCACATGTAGAAGACGAAGCCTCGGTCGTCTCCTCTCTCCCGCTACAGTAGAGAGAGGCGATTTTTTCGCCCCGCCCGCAGATCCACCGCCTCGCCGGCGTTGCGTCCGATCCCCCGTCCTCCGTCGGCCGCTCCGGCGGGGAGGGCGGGGGATCTGCGTTCCTCGGCTGTAGATAGTGTAGGTTCTGGGAGCTCTCCCACCGGCGGCGCCTTGGAGGAGGTTGGGTGGCCGTCGGTGCTTTTGGTGCAGGTCCGCGTCTCCTCCGGCGGTGGTGCTCGTCGGAGCTTCGCTGCGGTGGATCTGCTCCGCCCGGTCCTTCGGATCTCCGGATCTGCTGGGATCGTCTGCCCCCTCCCAGATCTCGCGTGGCGGCGGGTCTGGGTTGACAAGGATGATGCGGAAGAGGGTGGTGCAAGCGGTGGCGCAGGCGGTGCAGGCTGGAGTTCCTCCGGGGCTCGAGTCTTGAAGATTTCCCGTCCGCTCGGGGGCGTCTTCCTGTCCAAGGCTTCGAGGAAGATCTGGCGACGGCGCATCTTCGACACGGCTTCTTCGCCGGCGACATCGACGCAGGGAGATTTGGGTTTCTTTGCTTTCTTTGTGTTGATCTTCCTCGCCTACTTGCTGTAATCCTCTTCTGTATCTCGCAAAAAAAAAAAAAAAACATACACAAGATTTGTTCACAAAACATAGATCACAGTTGTAAACGGGCCATAGTAGGCGACAGTGATTATATCATGTGAGTACTGGCTCCGGTTACATAGCATCATTTAATCCAGTACAAGTCATAGTGGACACAATAAGACTGCTGATACTTAGGAAACGTGGCTAAAATGCAGTACAAGCCCAGCCGGAGATGATGATTGATGACTAAAATGCAGTAGTTGCAGGTAGGGCCAGGGTTGCTTTGGCAGTGATGTGTTTCAGTTCTTTCTCTGTGTTGTGTATTAGGATCTAATTTGATTTGAAGTTGTTTCACCCTATAATTTTTTTATGGTCCTGCCCTTCTTATCCATCATTGACGTAGACATCTCATTTGACTCTCAGTTGCATCTGTGTAGACCTCTCATATGCACTATGTTATCATCCAAGTTGGCTTTTCTGTGTTGTTGTCATCGACGATTTCGGAAATAAAAAGGAAATTGGTTAGTCAACTTTGTTACCGCAATTTGTTCAGTGCCATCGCCACCAGATAGCGCATGACCCTTTCAAGTGCATGCCAATGATCAATACCCGGGTTAGACATGAACCTGCTCAATTTGCTCACAGCAAAAGAGATGCCAGGTCTCGTCGCGCTGGCAAGGTACATGAGTGAACCGATCACTTGAGAGTATCTTAATTGATCTCTCGTTTCCTTCTTGTTCTTTCTGAGTGTCACACTGGGATCATAGGGTGTTGGAGAAGGCTTGCTGTCCATATAACCAAAGCGGCTCAAGACCTTCTCAACATAGTGTGATTGCGTTAACGTAATCCCACTCTCATCCCTAATCAACTTAATGTTCAGGATCGCATCAGTTTGTCCCAGATCTTTCATATCAAAGCTCTTTGACAGAAAAGACTTGACCTTATTTATCACTATCATGCTTGTACCGAAAATAAGTATGTCATCAACATACAATCATAATATAACACTATCGCCCCCACCATGGCGATAATATACACACCTATTAGCCTCATTAATGACAAAGCCTGCAGAAGTTAAAGTTCTGTCAAACTTCTCATGCCATTGCTTAGGTGCTTGCTTCAGCCCATACAAAGATTTTAACAATTTGCACACCTTTCTCTCTTCACCTTTTACTACAAACCCATCAGGCTGATCCATATAAATTTCCTCTTCCAACTCTCCATTAAGGAAAGCTGTCTTTACGTCCATTTGATGAACGAAAAGATTATAGGAGGCAGCCAGGGAAAGTAGTACACGAATGGTGGTGAGTCGAGCAATAGGTGAATAGGTGTCAAAGTAATCTTCGCCTTCACGCTGGGTGTAGCCCTTGGCCACAAGCCGTGCCTTGTACTTTTCAATAGTACCATCAGGGCTTAGCTTCTTCTTGAACACCCACTTACAACCCACAGGTTTGCAGCCATAGGTCGCTCAGATAATTCTCAAGTTCCATTAGAAAGAATCGAGTCCATCTCATTTGGGACAGCTTCTTTCCAGTCATCAGCATCAGGAGATGCAAATGCCTCTGCAATGGATGTGGGAGTATTGTCCACAAGGTACACAATGAAATCATCACCAAAAGATTTTTCAGTCCTCTGTCTCTTGCTCCTCTTGGGAGCCGATTCATTGTCATCCTTCTCAAGGACTTCCTCAACATGTGGTTGTTCAGAATGATCAACAGATGTACTAGGTTCAGCATATATCTCAGAAGAAATTCTAGCAGTGCTATGCATATCCTTCATAGGAAACATGTGTAATACCCCGTTTCCAAATAATGATTTTCAAATAAATTATGATTTTGGATTCTCCTTATACATCTTTTAATCGATTCAACAAATCAACTATTTGGTGCCGTGGATGTGTCGGGCTCGTTGAGACAATCGAAATGGACTACTCATTTGCAGAAATCGGATTCCGGATGCATCTTCCCTAATTTATTTTATTCTAATGCCCAAGATTATTTTCTGTATTTCGAAAATATGTTGAATAAAAGGAAAGAAAAACAAGGCTGGGCAACCCCCATACCTTATCCTTCCTCAACACCACACGAGGAGCTCATCCTCATCACTTCCCAACCGTGAGTTCCTCATCTCCAAAACAGCCACTCCTTCCTTTCCCCCACGCTGAGCTCCCTCTCCCCTATCATGACGCCTCCATGCTTCTCCCCTGCCTCCCTCCTTTTCTCCTGATCCCTCCCAGCAGCCCACGTTCTACCCTCCTCCAAGGGCAGCCTTGGACCTGTTCTCGAGAAAGAAGAAGAAGGAACAAGAAGAGGGGCAAGAGGAGAAGGGAGGAGAAGAAGAGAGGAACCTCACCTGCCCCTGTCCGTTTTCCCTTTCCCAAGCTTCAAGGGTAAGTTCCCCCACCCTCTATGACCCTCACATGTGCCGTACATGGTGGTTCTTAGATTCTTAGGGTAGGGGAATATCTAGATCTATTGGAAATAAGGGGAAAAATCGAATCTGCTGCTGTCTCTGTTTTTACAGCACAGAAATCTTCATTTTCGAATAACTAGATGGCAAAATCAGAGGAGCAATAGTTGGGATGTTTTGTAGGCTTGGTTCCCACGATCGTTTTTAGAGGTTAAACGTATCAATCGTAGCTGTGAAGCTCCTGCTTTATCTGTTTCTTTGCAGCTGTCCAGAATTTCAGAGACAGTAAAGAATAGAGTTTTACCGTGTGCTTTAGGAGCTCTTACAATTCATAAATATTCATGTTTTGTTTTCTCCTAGCTGGTATGTGATGCCTAGTTTCCAATACAAAAGGATTTACTCAATTTCTATGAGTATTCACCTTGTTATGAATTTTCAAAGGCGGCTACTCGTTATTCTGAAACTGGAAAACAGCAGAGAAGTATTTGTTGGTTTTGACCTTCATAAATTCATATTTTGAGTTCGAATAGTTGGAGTTATTTCTAGATAATCTTCTAATGAGTCTAGAAATTTATCGTTTGCTTGGTTTCGAGGAGCCTAGCTCGAGTTATCGATTTATTAGTAAAGAGGCAGCATATGGTTGCTTCCTGGAGAATGTCATTCGGAGTACTTATGTGTGTGCCTTAGATTGGATGATTTGGTGTACTGCTTGAGGCTTGTAGGTTCGTTGTATTGAGTTGCAAGATATATGTTGAGACTTGTGTGCATCTATTTGCCTACAGGTACAAAGGGTTGGCTCCCTTCAACCCCTCCGCCCTCAGTAAAGGCAAGTGCATGACGAACCTCACCTTCTTATATTCGGTGTGCTGTTTGTTGAGCTTCCAGTGAGCTTGGTCCTTATTTGACGTTTGTTTGATTCAATATTCTTCTTTTAAACTCCACGGGTTCGCATATTGGTAAATTCCGAGCCAATACTGCGGCAGATTGGTAAATTCCGAGCCAATACTGCGGCAGGTCGGTAAATTCCGAGCCGACATGTTGGTAAATTCCGAGCCAACACTGCCATCCCATGATGATTAATTCCCCGTCACATGTGCTAAAACCCACAGTGCAGTTTTCAGTAGGATTGTGTGATTCCGAGTGAAGTTCCAATGATGTTCGTGGTCAAATGTCTTTATGGTTCCATATTGTACTTGCTGAGTATTTTTATACTCATTCTTGTGTTTCATTTGGTTTCAGGTACTAATAAGCGACATGTATGGGTTATGGGCGTAGCACCTCTACATCTTTGAGCACATCACATAACTTCACAAAATGCTTAGTTGATCATCCTTGGTGTATTAGCTTCTTGCTCTGCATTGTTTAGCTGAGACATTTTATTTTATATCTCGAGACTTGATGAGATTTGGTGAAGTGCGTGGATGTTTCTTTCCAGCTATAATATCACTAGTTCATCATTTTCGTACCTGTTGCTTGTCCAAACAAAGGAAACTCTGTCCGGTTTTCGAATACGTTCCATATTTTGTAGATCTAGCTGTAGTGCGGTAGCATCTCAGGTAGGGTTCCTACCTGGGGTGTTATAACATGTTCTCAAAAAATGTTGCATCACGAGATTCCAAAATAGTATCAACATGCATATCAGATATCTCGGATTTGACCACTAAAAATCTATAACAAATGCTCGGCTGAGCATAACCTAGAAAGACACAATCCACTGTTTTCGGTCCAAGTTTACGTTTCTTAGGAATTGGAACATTGACTTTTGCCAAACATCGCCAAGTGCGAAAATAAGAAAGTGATGGTTTTCTCCCGGACCACTCCTCGTAAGGTGTCTTCTCTTTATCCTTGTTAGGAACCCTATTCAGGACATGACACGAAGTCAACAAAGCCTCCCCCCACCATGCCTTAGATAAACCAGCAGTGTCCAACATGGCGTTCACCAAGTCGGTCAGCGTGCGGTTTTTCCTGGAACACTTTCGAGTCATCACATGGTAGTAGTATATGAAGCTCTGCTGACTCATAGTTGTCACTTATTGAATATTCTTTGTGCCCTGGCCTAGCCTAGTAAATACTGTCTTATGTGTCAAGTAATAGTTTCTAGTGCTCTCGAGGTGAACCTTTCTTGGCCGGTTGTCGTGCAGGTAATGGATGGACGAGTTGAGCTTCTTATGCAACCAGTGGTAGTTGGCTCTGATGCCACAACAGCAGGTTGTTGTGGCGCTGGTGAAGGGTATAATTGTGGCCAGGAGGGAGGGAGGCATGCATCATTCTTGAACTGATGTAGTATTGCGGTTTAGATTTCAGCCGCAGAAAGATTGACATGCATGTGTTGTGTAGGTTCAGGTCTGCTTGCTTGGTGTAACCATGCATGTTGTCCTCCATTTTGTGCCTTTTTATATTGTGAGATGTAAATCCTGAATGAATGTCAAACAGGACCGAATGGATATTTTCCTGGCTGGGGTGGAGATTGTAATACTCCATGTATATCACAAGTTATAATGATTGTTTCGCCTGTGAGCATAACAACGTGTGTTTATCTTGTTTGATTGAACTTGTGAGCTGAATCCTATATATTTAGTCACAGGACACGTGCTTTTTATTTATTTTCTTGTCATTATCAGTATTTGATGAGTGATACAAAATTCCGAGAAGCGTGAAAGGTTATGCCAATTTTTGTTTGTTTGGAAAACAACCTTTACGACAGTGTTCATCCGAGTGACTCACTGAGCGATGCTTCAATCAACGAGCGACGACATTGTATACTATAGTGTGTTGCGTCTGGCGAGTCTCATGCTCTACATCGCTCAAAAACCAACCGAGAGAGATACATGGAGTTCAGCTGGCAAAGCCTCTAGCCAAAGCTGTTTTGGTTCTTGCCCCAAATGCCGCAGATGCTTGAAATTCAAAATCGCCAATCTTTCCTTGAATAAGTCCAGAATGAAACCGGTATTTTGTTGTGGGCACCATATGAAAAGAGTAATGTTAATACGTTTACTTGAAGCACAAAGTACAGATAAATGTATACAATTCATCGATGTATCCCTAAAAATCGGATACAGTCCATGCATGCTAATAAATAGTTAGGGAAACTAATCAAGGCCGGATCGTAGGCTCTCAGATACCTTAGCAGTCAACCCGAACCACGATGACCGGAACTTGGCTGCTGCTCCTGAGATACCTCATCAAAATTAAAAAAAGAAGTAACTATCTAGGGACACTAATCACGGCACGATTGTAGGTGGGCGGAAAATCCTGTTTTTAATTCGAGGTAAGTACGCGAGTATCTGATTTGATTTTTCTCCGTTGGCAACCCTCAACTATAGCGAAACAAAGAGAGGAGAGAAGCAAAACTTAGATTAGATCTATGGAATCTTTAGAAACTATATAATCGCTAGGATCATGGGAAAAGATGATAGCGGTTTAAAAAAAAAAAGGAAAAGTGTGGATCCTGTGTCCCGCAAGCAACGTGATTGAATTGATAGCAGCCTCCTCCTCAATTCCCGTTGCGCTTCGTTTTCAGATTTACTGAATCGTCCAACATGCGTGGAGATTTTTTGGCAAATCGATGGATGCACCTATATTTTCCGATCGGTCCATTCAGCCACGATTGACCAGGGGTTTGGGGCGATCAGTTTTGCAGTGCGCGCGGGAAGCGAAGGGAAACGCGATCACTTCGCGAAGGGAAAAGCCCCCAAGTGGTGCTGGAGCTCGTGGGGACACGCTTCTTGTGGGCCCTGAGGAAGCAGCTGGGTACAGGAGGATAAATACAGATCGAGCCAAAGTGACCGTATTTAGGGTATTTTGAAGTACGATGACCAAAGTGAGATAGCGACTCAAGTTCGATAACCATAGATGAATTTTACTCTTTTCTAATTAGGGATATGTTACTTTGTCCCAACGATGATGTCTCGGGTTGTTAATTGCATTGAATTTTTCAACGGATATATATATTTAATCTGCCCAGTAGGGTCACGTCGACATATTATTTTTTCCTATTGGAATTTGTCCAATATGTACAACTTTAAGCTTAGATTTGATTACATAAGCTACTCATCCAGCTAATGCACTAGTATAAATACACAACTAGCAACAAGCTAGTACATGCGTCTTCATGACGTTGCGCTAAATTGGAGATGACTCAACATACCTCGCGAGACTAAATCACCCGACTAATTCACGGTGATTCCACACGCCGACCAGTTCTCCCATAAAAAGAATTTTTTTCACCAAGTTTTCATATAGGTGAGCTACCAATTGGATTTTTATAATTAGGTCGACAACTTTATTTCCAAAAGATGAGGTCAATTGGATATAATTTTTCAACTGGGCTTATGTATTGGAATTGGCCTCTCGATCGTTCAAATATTATTTTTTCATATTAAAGGAGGATAATAACTCAAGCTTAGTTGCTTACAAAAGGTACCCATCGAGCTAGGTTGTGCACTAGTATAAATACACAACTCACGGCGGAGAGAACATCTCATCCATCAGTACAGATCCATTCACACACACACACACTTGCTTGATTTTTGTAAGCCTTAGAGATGGAGTACTTGCCAAAGCTAGCTGTGCTGCTCATAGCACTCTCGTCGGCAATGATCGTTACCGGCCAGAACACGGCGCAGGACGTGGTGGATGCCCACAACGCCGCACGCACCCTTGTGGGCGTTGGACCGGTGTCGTGGAACGCCACGGTGGAAGCGTGGGCAGAGATGTACGTGGAGAAGTTCCGTGCCGACTGCAAGCCACAACACAGTAAAGACGGGCCATACGGTGAGAACATCTTCTAGAGCAGTGGGACCAACTGGACGGCGGTGGAGGCGGTGAATTCGTGGGTGGCGGAGAAACAATACTATGACCAAGGCAACAACACCTGCTCGGCGCCGGCCGCTAAGTCGTGCGGGCACTACACACAGGTTGTGTGGAGCAACACGACGGTCATCGGATGCGCCCGTATCGTATGTGACGGCGCTGGCGGCAGTTTTGGCATCTGTGGCTACAACCCGCCGGGCAACGTGAAGGGGCAGACTCCATACTAGGCTACGTACATCGCATGTGGCTATGCATGTGTGCATGCATGTACGTAGCAGCATATATATTGCATAAATAAATAATTAAGGGACAATCCTAGGGCTTCGGCCCACCAAGAATTCATTTAATTCTCGGTCGACTGTTGTCACCCATGTTTGTGTGGGTAGAATCCGGGACGTGATATGCATCGCTCGTTAGCGTCGCATATGACCGGCGTCGCCTGAAGGATTTGTTAGATGGGCCGGCCCAAGAAATTTGCGCGTGCTGGCTGCTTTCGAATCATGGCTGTGATCTTTTTCTTAGTGCTACACGCTATTACGTGGTGTTTGCTATGTAGTACAACAAAACTGGTACAAAACCGATTCACTCAAATGAAATTTTTAAAAAATTTAACCATTCTAAATGAACTATTTTCAATTTTGGAACCATTTTTTAAAATTTGGAACCATTTCCAATTTTGGAACCACTATCAAAATTGGAACTATTTTAAAAAATGAACAAATTTCAAATTTGGTTTCACTTTTAAATTTGGTACAGAGTGCTTGCACCTTAGCCATGCTTTTTGTGCAATATTCAATGTTGGGAAGTGAGCTACGCAATTCTGTTTACTTCTGAGCACTTCCACGTACGACACATGTGGGATTTTCTAATTAGGGAGATGTTACTTTGTCCCAACGATGACGTCTCGGGTTATTAATTGCATTGAATTTTTTGACGGATACATATATTTAATCTGCCCAGTAGGTTCAACTCGTCGACATATTATTTTTTTCCTATTGGAATTTGTCCAGTATGTACAACTTCAAGCTTACATTTGATTACATAAGCTACTCATCCATCTAATGAACTAGATAAATGCACAACTAGGAACGAGCTAGTACAAGCGTCATCATGATGTCACGCTAAATTAGAGATGAATCAACTTACCGCGTGATAGTAAATCAGACTAATTCACGGCGATTCCACGCGCTCACCAGATCTCGCAATAGAAACACATTTTCACACAATTTGCATATAGGTGTGCTAGCAATTTGATTTTTGTAATTAGGTCTACAACTAATCTTTCCAAAAGATGAGATCACTTGGATTTAATTTTTTAACTGGGCTTATTTATCGGAATTTGCCTCTTGTTCAAGAAATTCTTTTTCATACTGAATTAGTCTCTCTAATCTTCACTCCTTAGAGAAGGTACCCATCGAGGTAGGATTCAAGAAGTGAGCTATGCAAAAAAAAAAAAAGTTCTGAGCACTTTCACGTATGACACATGTGGGATTTTCTAATTAGGTATCATGTTGGTTTGTCCCAACGATGATGTGTCGAGTTATTAATTGCATTGAATTTTTCGACAGTTATATATATTTTAATTTGCCTAGTAGGTACAACTCGTCGACGAATTATTTTTTCGTATTGGAATTTGTCCAGTTGCTAGTACATGCGTCTTCATGACGTTGCGCTAAATTGGAGATGACTCAACTTACCTCGCGAGACTAAATCACCCGACTAATTCACGGTGATTCCACATGCCGACCAGCTCTACCATAGAAAGACATTTTTTCACCAAGTTTTCATATAGGTGAGCTACCAATTGGATTTTTATAATAAGGTCTACAACTAATATTTCCAAAAGATGAGGTCAATTGGATATAATTTTTCAACTGGGCTTATGTATTGGAATTGGCCTCTCGTTCAAATATTATTTTTTCGATGGCGCGCGGACGGTAAGCTGGTCCGCCGGCGGCAGCAGTCCGTCCTCGCGGAACTTCTCGAGATGTGCCGCTTTGATCGTGGACTTCATCCAGTCGCCGTCGCTTTTCTTGAGATCGACGGCGGCCGCAGATGCGCTTGCCGCGGTTTTCTTCCCCTCCAGTGCCTTGAGCCCTTGACACAGGCGAGGCACCTGTGAACGTCAAAATTGGTGTTTGAACTTCGGTGGATTGGGGTACAACCATCCTCATAACCATATTTACACATGCCACTTATTCTTATTCTTATTCACTTGAGAAATAGGAAAACAATTCACACTTATTGTCGTGACCGACGGCTATAATACCGAGGGGCTATGCATGCAGCGGACACAAAAGAAAACAGTACAAACGAGATCTTGCTAAGCTAGCTGTACGTAGAGTACGATCGAGTAGACGATGGATCAGGCGGTGCCGCACGTGGTGGTGATCGCGTTTCCCTTCGCCTCCCACGGCGTCAAGCTGTTCCGTCTAGCGCGCGCCCTAGCGGCCGCAGCACCGACGGCGACCTTCTCCTTCCTCTCCACCGCCAGCTCCCTCGCGCAGCTCAACAAGCAGAGTGTCGAGGGGAACCTACGCTTCGTCGAGGTTGCGGACGGCTTACCACCGGCGCCGCCGACGAGTGACGCGGAAGCAGTGCCGGCGCCGCCAAATCCTATGATGCTTTTGGAGCTCTTCCTCGCTGCCGCTGAGGCTGGCGGGGTCAGGGAGGCGCTGGCCCTAGCCCGCGCGTCGGCGGGCGGAGCCAGGGTGAGCTGCGTGGTTGGTGACGCGTTCGTTTGGATGGCCGCCGAGGCGGCCGCTGCGGCGGCGGCGCCGTGGATTCCGGTCTGGACAGGCGGTCCGAGCGCGCTTCTGGTCCACCTCCGCGCCCATGCGCTCCGCGATGATGTCGGCGACGCAGTCGGGCACCGGGCGGACGAGTTGCTGACGTCGCACCCGGGCCTAGGCTGCTACCGCCTCCGGGACCTCCCCGACGGCGTCCTCGATGCCGACAACGACATGCCGATCATCGCCATGTTCCGTCGCATAGCGGAGCGCCTTCCCCGCGCCGCCGCGGCCGTCGCGCTGAACACCTTCCCTGGCCTCGTCCCCGACGACGTCACCGCCTCTCTGGCCGCCGAGCTCCCGGAATGCCTCCCCGTCGGCCCCTTCCACCTTCTTCCAGTCACCGGCGATGACACCGAGGGCGACCCCTACGGATGCCTCGCCTGGCTCGACAGCCAGCCCGCCCGCGCGGTGGTGTACGTCAGCTTTGGGACGATCATCTCAGCCTGGACAAGACCGGAGGAGCTGCATGAGCTCGCGGCCGGCATGGAGGCGTCCGGCGCGCCGTTCCTGTGGTCGCTGCCGGAGGGTTCCTGGCCGAAGCTCCCGGCGGGGTTCCTGGAGCGTGCCAAGGTTGTGCCCTGGGCGCCGCAAGCGGACGTGCTACGGCACGCGTCGGTGGGCGCCTTCGTCACGCACGCCGGGTGGGCCTCGGTACTGGAGGGCGTGTGCGGCGGCGTCCCCATGGCGTGCCGCCCCTTCTTCAGCGATCAGAAGATGAACGCGCGGCTGGTGGCGCACGTCTGGCGCGTGGGCATGATGTTCGACGAGCCGGTGACTCGCGGAGGGCTAGCAGCGGCGGTGTCGTTGCTACTCACCGGCGAGGAAGGGGACGGGATATGGGGGAGGATGCAAGACCTCAAGGGCAAGGCGGCCGGCTTGTTCGCGCCCGACGGCGGCAGCAGGGACAACTTGCATAAGCTTGCCAACATAGTCTGTGCCGTCTCTCAAGTTTAAAATCCTGCACCTAAAACTTGTCGCATATTTACCTAAATATAAAATTGAGATGGTACAAATTAGAGATGAAAGATTGCGATGTGTACCAAGTTCTTAATGTTATCTCTAATGAAATGAAGTGGAAGCCATGAGACAATTAAGGTTTGCCTTCTCGATTATTGTTTAATATTGCCCAATTATCTTGTCTTCATCTTTGAAACGCATTAAGCCTTCAAGAAAAGAAGAATCTGTAGGTTTTACTTGATCTTGTGATAGAGTTTTAGTACCTAAGTACATGTTTTGGAGCAATTCTTGCAAACACCCTCTTCGTTAAGTAATCTAAACAACCATTTGCTGAGTAGCCATTTTCCTACTAGTCTATTTTGTAGGGTCGTGCTAAGAAGATACATGTCAAACTGAAGGAGTCTGCAACCAGAGTTGGAAAGAAACAAAAAGTGGTAGCTGTCCAATCCAACTGTGTGTGGAGAAGAAAGGAGGCGCCAAGTACCATGTCAAGTTGAGCAAGCCGAGCGGGAGGATGAGGAGTGCTGGAGAAGAAAGAAGAGTTGTGACGCCACATGCTAGAGAGGACCATCATGCGTCCAGGGAGGGGAGGAAAGATGATAAGGATGTATCCCAGTACCTAGATTTAGGACTTCTATATTTTTTCGGAGCAAGGACCCTGATAACAGTGAAATAGATGAAATGAAAATTGTTGTTATGTAAAAAATCAGGACAGAAACATTTATTTACTACTATAATTTTCAATTGGAAATAATTTTGATATAATCTTGTGTTCCCCAACGCGACCGTGGAGTACTATAGTAGAATTGTGTTGGCCGATCCACTCGTACATCTATATAGTTATCATTATGTGCTGAAAATATGTACGTGTCAATAAAACTGGATGAACTTAGGTTATATTTGGCAAAGCGTACGCGGTGATTTTGCATGAGGAGAGAGAGAGAGAGTCATGCATGCAGAGCGCGTTGACGTATACGAACGGTGGGACCTCAAGGCAAACAATTGGCTAGTAAAAAAAGGTAAACACTTGGCTCCTCATGCATTCACGTGGATAATATGCATGCAGCTGTAGTGTTATACTGATAAAACCCATCGCCCCGGTCTCGGCCTCTTCTCTACCTTCCTCCCCAGTTTGTCCAGGATGGAACGGGCTCGCGCCGATATCAACTCCAACAAGTCCATCGGGAGGCCAACTACGGCAGCACGGCTACGGATAGGGATGAAAACGGAGCGGATATGGACGGAACTGAGTGGTGCCACATTTGTTTTCATATTTGTTTGCGGAAGCGGAAACGAATACAGAAACCCCGGAAACAAATACGGAAACAAAAATTATCGGAAACAGATATGTACCGAATACGGTGCGGACACGGAACAGAAAACGGATGTTTGCCGGAACAAAACAACCCCTTAAATATTGCATGAAAACTCAATCAAACCAACAAAATTGTCAATTTTCTAAGATGAAATAAAATATAACGAGTTATCATGATTATATAATATAGTGTGCATATGCTATCAACTTTGGCAACATTAAGAAACATCTACTATCGTCCTTAACACTAGTGCTACACTAAAATGTCGAACTGGTAACGACTCGAGAGGGACATGATATGCGAGTATATATGGCCTAAACACGGTAGCTTCAGATCCTTTTATTTTCTTATTCATATCATGTAATGTGACTAAATGTTTCTACTGGAATTACTGGCTCTACTGGATGTGGAAAGCACCGGATAGCAAAAACGGAAAGTTCCGTATTACCGGAAACGGAAAGTTCCATTTCCGTGGTCATTCGGCCGGAATCTGCTGTTCCGTTTCCGTTTTCGTTTCCGCATAAAAGTTTCCGTTTCCATTTCCGTTTTGCAAAATTCCGTTTCCGTTTCCGTATTTCCATTCCGTTTCCGTTTTTCCGCGGAAAAGTCGGAAATATTCCGCTCCGTTTTCATCCCTAGCTACGGAAAACATATCTGAATGCACGAGAGCCACCTAGCTAGCATATGCCCCCATCCCTAACTTTCTTCTTCGTCTGCCTCGTCTCTACCGCATCCGTGTTAAGCACGCCCTCCGGCTCAGTCTTGGACAACGTTGTCATGGATGCATGATGGGCTGCATCATCGCCGACTCTAGGAGAGATCCCGTCGAGCAAGTCGTCATCTCTAACTCCCGGCAACTTCCGGCTCTCGACAATGTCGCTGTCATTGCCTACTTTTTTTATTGGTTTGTGGGACCACGAATAGATACCATGATGTTCATCGACACAATGGTCAATGTGGTCCCAACAACGATGTGCTCCGTTACCACTACCTTGCAAACATTGGCGGCTACGCTGAAAGAAATACTTCGTCCTCTTCCGGAGCCATAGGAAGCTCGGGCTGATTAGGTGTGTAGCAGTCCTCTCCCGAGTAAAGGGATTCATAAGAGAGCATATGTCATCACAGTTGTGAGGAAGAGCATTTGTCGTAGGTGGATAAGCCGTGGCAAAAGACCCCACGTAGGGGGTGCGGTGGACGATGTCGGTGGGGAGACCCAGGAAGGCGTCATCACGGAGGGCGAGACGCAGGAGCACCGATGGCATCGAAGTGATGCCTGTGCACCGCGGGCAATAGACATATGTAGGAGGACGAGGCCTAGGCCCAACAGCTCCGGCGGCGGTGTCTCACTCGACAAATTTCACTCAACTAAGGCAACCCTTGCATGTGGTCTTAGATCGTCGTGTATACTCAATCATTTAGTCGTTTTCTCTCTAGTTTTTACGGGTCGTAGCACATTTTTATATTGGCATGGTTTTCCCTCCCATTTCTCGCTACCTGTGATTATATAAGTATGTGTTATCTACTATGTAAGATAAAAAAATAACTATTTTTGTTAAAATACCATTTATTTTGTTAAGTTTGAAAAAATAATTATAATAAAAAATCACATTGAACATAATCAAAGTGAGGCCTAAATTGGTGGGGTCTTTGCCTTGGTTCACTGACCTAAATCTGGTGATACTTTGTTTCCTAATGAGCAAAAGGATCAGTTAGAAGTAGATATCACCTTCATGCCATTTCTGTCGCGTGATTAATAGTGTCCTTATGTTAGGATATAGCTACTATTTACCTATAATTGATGTTCGTTTCCTTATCCCGCACTACTATTTTATGCTATGATATATTTAATACCTATCATTTCATGTGTCTTTTTTTGCGGCATGATATTTTTTATGATAGAAGTTAGAACTCCGCGTTTTGAAGATTTCCCCATCAATGTGTGTACGACAGATATAGGTAAATAGTGTATGTGATACCGGGTGATAGAGAGAGGTCAATGTGGGGCCGGATGACCGAGTTAGGGTTATATGGGGTCGGACAATCGAGAGAGTTGTATATGGTTTGGCTGAGTAGGAGATTTTGCATGGCCTGTAGAAGTATACGTGGGACTGTGTGACTTTGAGAGGTGCATCTACTCATGGATGATCGAGAGGTTTATATGTGGCATTGTATGAACGAGATATGTGTATGTGGGTCCAAACAACTGAGAGAGGTACGTGTGTATGACGACCACAAGAGAGATGCACACATGCCGAGATGGCCGCGAGAGGTACATGCATGAACATTTGATCGAGAGAATAGCATGTGGTGTCGGATGACTGGGAGCGACATATGTGTTTCTGGACGACCGACAGAGGTGTATGTGGCTTTAGACGTTTGAGAGATGTGTATGCGGGACCGGATGATCAACTCGGGGTTGTCGATGCTTTTCTTCCCCCCTTTTCTCGGTCTTTAGTAATTTTGCTTCAATAGTTTAGTCGTTGCATATTCTTTGATGCTTCTAAAAGTGAAATGAAAATAAATACAAATAGTGTACCGTGACGTTCGCACTAGCATAGAATAAAAGACGAAAACGAAAATGAATTAGGTCAATATGGTTCCACCCCCATATATATGCCGGCGCATGTCCACGTAATCCACGTACGTGTCAAGAAATTACAATTCTGATTACATCCACAACATTTGGACAAGACATTTACTTAACCCTTTCCCTTATACCACAAGTCCTCACCGTCACCGGATTTGACGCGCGTGCATGTACATCATATGCGATAATGCCGACGCCTCAGCGCCTCACAACAACTACGTTGCATAACCACCATCCCCGATGCCTTGTTTGATAACTTTTGAGAGTTATGCTTAAACTTTACAACCTTCAATTTGTGATATAGATATTTTGGTTGTAACACCACTGATGGGTTCCTCAATGGTATATGCATTTTCACTTGCTGACGGCCCACGAATCCATAAATGTCTACTTTGGCCTTTTCACGTGGATCATGGAATCATCATCTACCTTGGCCTCTTTGTGTCCTCCAACCCGTGTGCTCTAATACGTCCGGGAGGAGTTAGGTCATGCTCACGGTGTCCCATGCGAAATTGTCTTGGCATCCTATAGGGAGGTTTGGACGACGCGTTGTGTATCGACTCGGTTTGTGGTTTCTTGGTGGGTGTCGGGACCATGCATCGCCTCGTGTCATGACTCCGTGCATCCTCCACCATCGGCAGACCTTTTCTACTGACTTTTTTTCCGAAAACAATCTATTAATTTGAAGTACATGAAAGGTGCAGTGGCGTGCGTATAGGGGTTGTGGTAGAGCCGCACGTACGTGCAGCTAGCTACTACTACATGCATGCATCCCCATGCATCTACTAGTGCGCCAACGAAATTGGACACGAGATCCCGCCATGGAAATTTGATTTTTTTTAGCCAAAAAAATGGTGTTTTGGGCCAAGCAGGAAATCACAGCAAAATCCACGTTCCACCAATGAGATGCCAGAAAGCCTTGTCCTGCGGATCGCCCATCTACTCGAGGTGTGTGGCGCAGTGGCGGTGTGGCCCATATAGTATATTTTTGATCTTGCTCTATGTTGCACAGTCTATGGCTCGATTTTGAGATTTTTGGAGGGATTTTAGGCGCGATTGCATTAATTGTTGGTTTAATTAGGGCGTGAGAAAATGAAATCAGCCCGCAGTCTCCTCTCCTTCCTATTCCATTCGCCCTAGCATGCACAATGACCGCTCGATTAGTGTGGCCCAGGGAGTAACTACGAGTAATTAGCGATATAATTCGGTGCCATGGGAGTAATGAGCCTAATTAATTAACCATCAATGCTAATATTCCTTCCTGGTAAACGATTTTGAACCCAATCAACGCATACCTTGGCGATTGAGTATACGTGCATGTAGCTTCCTAATGTACGTAGATGAAATTAATTAGCCATGCCACCTGCAGCACTCGACTCCAGCTTTTTTTCGAACAAAAGTCGACTGCAGCTTCGACCAGGCATCGTAGCCTCATCTCGAAAAGGAGCAAATGACGAAGCATAGACAACAACAGTCAAGCACGAGCTAGTCGAACTAATGCCCACTTCTAAGTAGCTCTAGCCAGCTATACCACAATGGTCCGTCCGTCATTTTTGTCCTTCAACTACTCTACAATATTTTTTCTTCTCCTAGATCTTCATGATGAATCTTTTTGTTGTTTTTCGGCAGATGATGTGGTTCATGCTCGATCACTATCTGAGTCTAAACTCTCCGATGTATGCCTCCCTCTCATTCCCTGAATCCACCACCAGGTACAAGCTACCATGCTTCATTTAAGCCTAGTGAGGATCACAGAGAGCTGCGTGAAGAAGAATCGGCAAGAGTCTAGGCGAGTGGATCGCCCGAGCCAGACAAAGAAGCAAAACTCTCACATAAGGTGCTTCATGCAATAATACACGCCGAGAAGCTCGTCGAAGAACTGCGCCAAGCTAGAAAGGAACCAAGTGAGACACTCGACCAAACACAAGAGAGCGGCGGAGCATATCCCAAGAAAAAAAGATCATGGCCGCCGACCTGACCATCGCCCCACCAACCGAGAGATTGCAAACGATGGATGTCCACAACACTAATGGAATCATAAGTGTTATTCATTACCCACTCGGCAACAGAGCCACTAAGGTGATCACAACATAAAAATACTCGGGATCCATCAACAACATGTCAACATGAGATGTATGACAACTGTTTGACCGACGACACTCACAAGTATGGAGACTATTTTGAAAGTGAGACCGGGGCACTCGGCAAATGTGACATATCGGTTAGTTTATGACACATTCCTTTTGATAATCTTTGTTATCATTCTGGGTACATAACTATTATTGCATACACATTATAATCATTGTTACCCATGTATTCAGGTACGTACGTTAGAAACTAGATAATGCTGACGTTCGCAGAGCCTCGACGACGTCCCCAAACCATCTAACAAGAAACCGCGACATGCATCCCGCAACCCCAAAGAGATGTGTAGTAGCCAAGTAACCATTTCTCCAAAATCGTGGGGCCAAACAATCAACCGAGGACTCCAAACTATTTTTATAGAACGCGAGAACATCGTCATCATACCTGTGTGCTAGTCCAAAGTGGAAGGTAAAATTGTTCCCAAGATAGAGTGCTTCATTCTCAATTCTACGAGAATTGTTGCGAAAGTGTTTCATTTTCTTCTCTTAAATAGAAGTTTCATTTCCAATTAATGTATCCTAATATGTTGCCAAAATATTCTTGTGATGATCAATTCAACCTCTGATTTAAACGATAGACCCTTTGCGTGCACCCATCGTCTATCCCTCCACCAACTCCATCATCCCAAACATTATCTTGTGAGCTCAGTGAAGCAATACCTCGGGTCAGAGAAATAAAGGTGGAAAAAGACAACATAAAATGAGTGGATATGTCGAATAGAGATGGTTATATGCGAGCTAGAGCTTGCTGGTCGATGCTCCTGAACTTGCTTTTTAGCAGTATTACGACATTCCACATCACATCAAATTAGCCCTAACTAAGAGATCCCACAATCAGGTTAAACTGTTCATTGTTGCATGCATGCACCGATTACTCTAAAAGTTATTGTATGTGAGCGACCATGGTTTTCATAGGAGCGGCAATGTAGTAGACATCCTAGGCCTCCATGCTCATGTTAATTATAGGGTGAATGAGGTTAGACGTGCGGCCAAGACAACAAAGCTCTCTGGCCTGAGAGCATAACTCCCTGCAGAGAGTAGCGTCGGAACATAGCTATTAATCATCATAGGTATCTAGTTCCATATCCATCGATGTTTAACTTTCTAGCGCCTACAGAATTGGCTCAGTCGGGAGGTCGTATGCAAAATTTAGCAACAGCAAACTCCTAGTACAAAATAAGGATTCTAAAAATGCGTTATCGAAATGGCACGTGAACTCGAAGCATAAAATAATAGCGCATATAAGTGAAATGCCGCTTGAAATGTTCGGCAATAACTTTCCTACCATAAAGTAATAATATGCGCCGACACCTGAAATGACGATGAAATGCCACATGAAATGATAGGAAATAGCTATATGCATCTCCCCTCTTCACACATAAACTCTGAATTTTCTTTCCCCCTCGTCCGACATCTGAATCGACTACCACATCTTTGTAATTTTATTCCATGGTATTTGTGATAATCTTTGCTCTCGTACCGGTGAACTTATGTGATATGCATGCCTATTATTCCATGGACATTATAATCATCGATGTGCATGATAAATTGATATCACCCGTCCAAACGCCTCCATTTAATGGTGCAAAAGGTGCTAAACGTGTTTAGTTTTGGCGCTAAAATCTAGCGATCGCCCTCCTTTTTTTCTCCTACAATAACTGCACGAGAGATTCATGCTGCGTTAAAATGGCCAAGAAATCCTCTCGCTAATCTCTTTCCTAATTAATAGCAACGATACTTAAAATCTGAACCGTCCATTCTCATTCTCAAAACCTATCGCCGCCGCATCTCATCACTCTCATTCTCATCGCGCATCTCATCAGACGCCGCCGCCACCAAGAATACCCAACCTCTCGCCGGCGCCGCCGCCCAGCAGCCACGGCGTCGCGGCTGGCTTGCTCACCGGCGCGCGCGTGCGTCTATGCGCGGCGCTCCGTCGAGCTGGCCGGACCGCGGCGCCCCATCGAGCTACCTAGGGTTTGCGGGGCGGCGCTACATGCCGGCGACGGGGCGCGCCGTCCACCTCGCGCTGCACGGATGGGGTCGCCTGCTCGGAGTAGGGGACGGCGTACTCCGCGCTGGCCGTCCATCCCGGCCGCCGCCACTCGCCGTCGCCGGCCTCCTCCGCCGGCGTCTTCGCGACCAGCAGGCAGGCCGTGGGCGCGCGGGATCTGAAGGCCGCTGTCTGCTGCTGCTGCTGCTCTCTTCCCCGACCACGTCCCCGAGACGCATCCTGCCACCGACCGTCCTCAACGTCGCTCCTCCTCGCCCGCTGCTGCAGGTGACACAATCCCCTCGCCTCGCTGTGTTGTTGTTTTTTCCTCCTGTCAACGGCGCCACAAACCATATGTGCTACTGCTACGCCTGCTCTAACCGTTGCAGTTCGGGTGCACCTGCAACTGCTCTACTGCTGAGAAATTCAGCTCCGATCCTCTTTGCACTCTGCTACGTATAAAACTTCAGTTTTTTCGATTCAGTAATATGGGGATTCAGTTACAGCGGTTCAGCATGTGCTGGAAGTCTACCTCTTCACAGTTGTAGCTCAATTTGTTCCCCACTGCGTCGTGTAAGCATTCATATTGGAGAAAATGGCAATCTCATCGTGTCACAGCTCTAGATGTTTCGATTTACTAGTTTGAAAGTTCAGATACGGTTCAGCATATGAGATTCTACCTCTTCACAGTAGCTTCTTAATTACTTCCCCACTGCATGTTAGTTATGTTAGCACACGTGCTTGCTACTATTCCACAAAAGCACCTTTCACCTGGGTGGAAATGCTCGTCATTACCAATCCATTGGTAAAAATTATAGGAGCAGGTTATTCCAGCTCGTTATTCTCTACAGCTCACTGTTTTATTTAGCAGCAAACTAGTGAAGACCAAAACTTGGAACGTTTTGCAGCTTAGGCTTGTTATCACCAGATGAGGATGATTGTTTTTCTGTTGCGTGTTAACAGCACTTAAACATTTTTTAGGAACATTTCTCTCTCCCGACCATGCTAATCTTGCACCGCCCTAATGCTGCCATTAATTGTGTTTGCTGTTACTAGTTAATCATGCCCTCATTAGTGGCAATTGCATCGAGTTGGCTGTGTACTGATTATACCTTGGATGTATGCTCCAGATCATGTCTTTGGCAGGACAGTTCACATCTTCCACCAAACAGTTTAGGAATCAAAAAATTATTCTCACCACCGGCATCACCATCAATGACAGCGTGCACCGAGGTACGCTCATGCTTCAACCCTGCTGGTTTCCTATGTTACACACACAGATGGGTTGCTGGTAATTTAGAACTCTATTTGGATCCATCCTTTGTAGAATTGGTTAAATGGCTGCAGTTATCATTCTATCACTGTAGCTTTTAATCACATAAGTCAATCAGCTTTTAATCTCCTCCACGACTTAACACACATATACACATGTCCAATCAGTTGACCTTTATGTGCATGAGGTGGGTTTTTTGGCTTCTCCGTTATTTCTTCCAAAATTTTATAGCATCACAAATCGATAAGTTTTGTGTCAACTGTCAGGTAAGAATGTCTTTATATGTCACCTGTTTCATGCAAAGTTGCCCCCAGCCTGACTTTGCACGGCAGTGGAAGATTTTTCAGCTTTAATTCTCTCAACTATAGCATGCGGAACAAGTGGACTTCACATTACTTTTTTCTATGTAAACTTATGATATGATTTAATCCATCCTTTAGCCTCATTTTATCTTCTCTTTTTTACTACCTGTCCTGCTCTTTTTATCTTAATGATAGTTTTGCTAGCTGTACATTTATGCTTGTGATATTGTTTCAAACAACAGACTTGGAAGAATGACACTAATCATCTGCAACCGGGCTTTTTGTTACAGATGGCTGCGTACATGTCACTAGGACCCACGGACTAGCTGACGACCCAAGGTTGCTGCTACAGCAGCTGCTGCCTGTCTTCATCGACCTGGTTCTGCCATTGAGAGGTATAAATACCTCATGTCAAGTGTTGTTTTAATGTGTTCCAAGTCTTGTTTTGGCAAAGCACCTGTTGGATCAAATACTGATGGAGTACTACAGCAGCCTGAAACCTTGGTTCACCTTTTTTTGATGCCCCCGTCCTGTTGATTCACCATCTTTAAGTTGTACTAGTACATCGGCTGTTTCCACGATTGTATTTCATAGTTAAAAAACAGTAAAAAAATTAATTCGGGAGTTGTTCATTGGGAGAAGAAATTATAACAGTATGTGACTGCTATTGTGAATGTTTCTTCCAGGTTAGTTCATCAAATGCTTTACCTCGGCAGTTGATGTTCCATATAAAATTTTGGATTTCACTTGCTTATGTTTTGTGCGTTGCCACATAGTTTTATATTTGTCATTAAGGAATAATTAGCATGGAGTTGTATTTCTCTCTTTGCTATCAACTTTAAGAAGTGTGTGTATGGCAGGAACAACCACCGCCGCAGCGCCATGTGCCCTCCTGCTCGAGTGTCTCCGTTGCTTGGACCTAGAGCCGAGAGGCACCCCTGCCGCGGCTAGCTGACGACAGTTACAACTGCCGCCTTGCTGCCTGTCTTCATGGAGCTGGTTCTTCCATTAGAAGGTATAAATCCCTCGTTGCATGTGTTTTTTGTTTGTTTCAAGTGTTGTTTTGGCAAAGCATCTGATATAGTACTACAGCAGCCACATGCATTGATTCACCGTCTATGTAGTAGTAGCAGTACAGAAGCTGATTTTAATGTGTACTAACTAGCTGGATGATGCTACTGCAGTACCATGCTTTGCCAATTGTCCTTGTACATTTAGATAACAGTGCACTAATTTATAATGCTCCTGGCTGTTTCTCTATTTCTCAATCATTTGGTGCTATTGATTATCAAAACCGAAATGCATGTCATGTGATGGGATATAATGTATAACCTGTTACATGAGTAAATGAATAAATTTGTGTGAGTAATAATTTTGGAAACTGACTTGGCATGCTATCATGTTTGAGTTCTAACAAAAACCCGATTATTAAGTTGGTGCTAATGATTTGAAAGTGCAGTAGTGAGTATCGATGCTAAGTTTTGAACGGGTGTCACTAATTAAGTAAATTAATTGACGTTCGGACATGCTATGTAATGACTTGAGATAATTATCTTGGTTCTTGTTTTAAGGCTTGCTAGATTGTCGCCACTATTGTCTTTCTATGTTCCATTATTCAGCTTAGAGTAGTGACATTTTGTGGCAAACAATATGCAGCAACAGGCACTCAGCAGCCCACACACGAAGCGTCCGCATGTGGGGTCTTGGCGGTGTCGCAACCAAGCTGGTGGCTGCCTGGGAAGGGCGCTGCCCACCAACTTCTCCACGTGCCGGGGAGAGCATGCCCTCAGCCGCACCATGCTTTATGGCCGTTGGCATCCTCTTCCCCGCTGGCATCGTCCCCA
Organism: Poa pratensis; assembly: GCA_947311845.1. NCBI lineage: Eukaryota > Viridiplantae > Streptophyta > Magnoliopsida > Poales > Poaceae > Poa > Poa pratensis. Next base: position 7,568,971 of record CAMZMU010000100.1, on the reverse strand, counting down.
CACGAGTAGACCAGTGGACCACCAGCAACATCAAGCAGAGGCCGACACTAAAGGTAAATAGACCTTTCTGTTGCATGAACTGGGAGTGCTAGTCGGGACCAGGGTGTTATTTTCTCATTGGCACGTATGTACACTTGCTGCTCCTGTGTGTGCAGTAAATATTCATAGCAATCAGTAAACCCGTAAGTGATGTTGTTCTTCTTTGTCTTTTTTTCTTCTTATTTGGTCGTACTGATGGTAATGTTGAGATGTATTTTCTTTTTACAAACCACCAAATGGACCAGAGATCTGTTTGGAGTTGTGAATCATGTACTAATCCACCACTGGTTTCTTCTTGTTGGTTTTTACTCAGTACTATAGCAGGCACTAATGTTGGATTTTGGGCCTAGTTTGGAATTGCCCTTTGATAGCAAGAACTCATAACTATTTTTTTAAGGTGATTGTTGTAGTGTTGCATGTGAAGATCTTACTAATGTTGTGATATGAAGTCTGCTCATTCTTTGCATGGTACAGATGTTTGGTTAGAAGTTTACCATTTTACTTATTTCTTCAGTAATCTGATGAACTTTTTGTCACCAGCAACATGACATTCCTATTGCATGAACCGTGAATGCTACTTTTCGTTCTCTTGGTCATAGCCACATATGTATTTATGTATGTACACTTGCTGCTCATCTGCGTACCGTAAACTCATAGCAATCAGTAAGAACCGTAGGTGATGTTGTTCTTCTTTGTCTTTTTTTATTCTTATTTGGTTGTACTGATGGTAATGTTGAGATGCATTTTCTTTTTTACAAAGCACCTAATGGATCAGAGCTATGTTTGGGGGTAGTGAATCATATACTAATCCCAACTGCATTTCTTTTTGTTGATTTAACATGTTTACATAGTAGTACAACAGTGGCTGGTAGTATAGTATAGGGCCTTTGTATTTTTCCACCTTGATACTTTAAATTTGACGATTTAGCTTTCACAGATTAGATTGATTACCTACTATGGATTCTCCACATGAAATTCTAGTTCTTGTAAAAAGTATTTGAGGATTGAACTGAATGCTTTCCAGAATAGTTCTGACCTCGTATTGCTCTTCTTGCCGGATCATAATGCGGGTTAACTCGGTGGTGGTTGTTCTGTTGGATGCCTTTGATCACTTGTCTGTATCCATTAAAACTTGCTCTGTTTCTGCTAGTATCAGTGGCCAAATGCATGCTGTGTTACTCACCAGACTCACCTCATGCTTGTGGCAATTTTATTTGGGAATTAGCAATGCTCTATTTTACCTTTAATGAACTTCTGTGATTTTTTACATTTACTGTTATTAACACAACAAATCATGCCATGTAGTGGAATCAGCAGTCAATCCTTTATTTTTTGTTTCTATGTTTCTTGTTCCATCATTTTCTCGATTCTCAAATAGCAAAGTTCTCCTCCATGTACTTTTGCTGAATTTCGTTTCTTTTTCCTGTTGAATGTGTTAGCAGTGGAGAAAGCATGCATGTATGGAAAATAGAAATCATTTTCACTCAATAAAAATTTGTTGTGTGCATAGGTAGTAGATGTATAATTTTTTATCAGTTTGTTAGTGATTAAACCTGTATATTTTCAGGTTCAAATCATTCTGGTATCAACAGTGCATGTTGGCCTTGGTCTTCCACGCCTCAGGTGCGCTGGTGCCTGGTAGGCTCTGTTGGCCCCCGGCTTCAACTACCTCGTTGGCTCCCGGTCCCAACGTTGTGTCGCAATCACGATGGTGTTGACGTTCTGCATCGGCTACACCTCACTCGGGTGAGCTCATCGGGTTCCCTTCTTTCTCTTCTAAATTCTCTGGTACCACGGCCTTCGAGCGGTGGCGATTTTGTGCTCCGCCTTTTTGGCGAGCCATGTTGAATGCTGATCTCTGTTTGGTTCAGCACGATTTGCCATGCATGGTTGGTTCAAACGTGATTTTGGGTTACGAATGAATGAAGAAATCCTAGCAATCTTGTCTTGAAAATAATTAATAACTGTGTGTTTAGCCACTTATACTTTCAGACTTATAGGGATGCTGTGATCATTGTGTGATAATTCAATCTTTTATTTTATTTTAAATGTCTATTATCTTGTTGGTAGTTGATATGTTGGATAGTTTCGATCACTTGACTACAACATCCAATAGGACATGCTCTGTTTCTGCTAGTATAAGTGTCCAAATGCATGCTCTGTCATTTCTGGTAAGCCACTTTGATTGATGGTTTTGAGCTGTTGCTCTATGCTACTAGTATAAGTGTGATTAGAATATTGTCGTGCTGTTGTTGCATGGTGCTGGAGCGTTTGCCTGCAGGTCCCAAATGAAGGTAAAACTGGCTCAATGTTGCAGTCTAAACCTCCTGTTTTCCTCAAAATGATTGTGATGCGTTTCTGCATTTCAAATTTGTTCTGTGAGGTTCATTCTTGTCCGTTGATGAAAAACTTACTATTCGTACCAACTTTCGGGACTGATTGATCGCCATGCGGACATGCTGTCATTCTGCAATTCTGAGGCAAAATTAAACATCGTTTGTTTTTAAATCATTTTTCTTTGATTGTTTGAATGTTTTGTGAATCTTTTAGTAGTCTAATTATTTGGTTTGTTCTGTGGTTCGACTCTTCCTTTTTGGTTGATGTTTTCAACTGTCTGGACAATGATGAAAAACACGAACAAAACACACCATCTTTAGGGACTGATTTGTACATTCAATGTGCCATGCTGTCACATCTGCAATTCTGACGTCCAGTCTTTTAATTTACACAAAAATAAAAGTTTTTTGTTTTCTTTTTGTTTCAAATTTGTTATGCCTTGATGAAAGATCAGTTTCAGTGTTATTTGTTCATCCGGTGATGGAAAACTTTTTATCGTACCATTATTCAGGACTGATCAGCTGCTATGCGGCTATGCTGTCTTCCTGCATTTCTGAGGTCAAATTGAACATATTATGCGTGTTTGTTATATTATTGCCTTTCATTACTTATATTTTGGATTTACTAGCAGTCTTGTGATTGTATAGCAGCACCTGTGATGGTAGTGTGTGTGTATATGCTGTTGGAATAATCCTGTGCATCAGGATGACATCACCCTCTGCATCATGTGCATGTCAGCACAGTTCTAGAAATATCTACCAGAGTAAAAGAGAACTTGGTATTTGCTACCGTTTCTTGGGAGTTAAGCTAGGAGCTAGCTGTACCAGTAGCAAACTTCTCTTCGTCATCTTAGTTGGAGCTAGTTGTAGGAGAGCTGGCTTGTGCAGCTCACAAGTCCTATTTGCTTAGTAGCTAAGGTAGTAGAGTTCAAAGCAAACTTGAACTCCATCTCTAGGATAAGGACATGACTATCACTTGTAACGTAGAGCACAAAAAGAAGGAGAAGAAGCTTGTAAGCCAAGATGTAGCCTCATGCATATCTATGAAATATAGAGCATATATGTGTATGTCATATATGCATATGTGTTAGTATGTGTGAAGCACAACCTTGTTAGAAGGGAGCTAAGTGATTTGGCTTCCTACAATTGAACACCAAGAGAGAGCAAGAGAATATAGCACGAGTTGTGTGTGTGCTGAAAGCCTCTGTGAGCTCCTCTTGTGTCCGTGTGTGTGCGTAAGTCTTCTCCTACCTTGGGCCAAAGCCAACATATGCTACCTTTATCTTCCTCATCTGGATATGTTTAATCACAATCATACTCTTATTTGTATATGACTCTGCCGATTTTTGCAGTCATACCAATGGCCCTTTTGTGGCCATTTATGCTTGTCCCTCCATTGAGCATTTTTTGTATGTTTTTTTACCTTTTTGGTGTCCTGCTTGCATGTATTATCTATTTAATCGTGAATATTAAACCTGCAGGTGCCAAGCCAACATCAAGAGCAAAAGGATGCCCCCACCGTCGGAGGCGAAGGAGAAAGGCGAAGTGGATGGTATCAAGGTCCTGGACAGTGCAGGCTTCTCCGGCTGCAAGGCGAACTTCTCTGGCAGCTACGCCACCAACTGCTGCAGTTCTAGAGTCGTATCGAACACCCATATTTATCGACAATGACAATGTCACATGTTCTGGTGAGCACAGTTGAGGCCTCTTGGGGTGAATGGTTGCTTTTTTTGTTGCTGGCTGCATCACTTGATCTAGGATCTTATATCTGATTACGGACTAGCATCTACTATTCTGTTCCAGACGCTACTAGCTGGTAGTGTGTGTAGTCTTTGTCTGAGCTTGCTTTCAGAGATTACCCATTTTAAAGGAACAAAAAATCATCCCCAGCACATGAACTCTCTTGTGCATGAACCGTTAGGGCTAATCTGAGCCAGTGTGTCCTTTTTGTACTACGAGGCACACATGAAGTTGCTGGTCATCATGCTGAAGTAATCACCCAATTATGCAATCAGTAAGAACCTTAGTTGATGTTGTTCTTCTTTATCCTATCTTTTAGTTATTTGGTGTGACAATAATGGTCTACCACCTGGCTTGTTGCCTCTGCTCTCCAAGTATTTCACACCTTGTACTTGCAATCGCCATGCGGGTATTTTTGTGCCTCATTGACGGTTGAAATCGCTGTTTTGCTATTCCTGCCAATACTAAATAGATGAAAAAATTGTGCATGTAGTGTTATCTTACGATGCAGGATGCAGCGGTAGATTGTCGTATGCATAAAGCACTCCCTGGAGATGGATGTTATTCTAGGTGGCGGTTAGTTTGATGAACATGTCTTGCTTGGTGTATGGATATTCAGCGTGTGAAACAATAGCTAGGTCTCTTGGTAGTTTGTGTTTGTTGGTAGCCTCGTAAATCTTGTATGTGTGCTGAGTAGTAGTTTCTCGTGCCATGGAGGTGAACCATTCTTAGTCTGTTGTCGTGCAGGTGATGGATGGACGAGTTGAGCTTCCGATTTGACCAGTGTTAATCGGCCACGACGCTGGAGTCGCAGGTTGCTTTGGCGCTGGTGATGGGGAGAAGTGGAACTGGCCCTAATGCAGTAGTAGCAGGGGAGAAGTGGAGCTGGAGCTAATCAGAGGGAGCCATGGCCGACGGACATGATTTTTTATTTATTTTCAACTGATGTTGCAGCTGGATGAACTACCCTCTTGTGCGTGATAGTACCAGATAGAGCTCAAGTGCATTATTCTTTTTCTCTTGTTTTTGTCAATGGGCCTGAATGGTGTTTCTGTCATTTAGGTACCTAGAGAAGGTATGGTGCATCATCCCCACATATGAGGCTTTCGTCCAGAGTGACCCCGACGACTACGGCTTTGCTACCGAGGAAGAGGTTGTACGGAGATACTTCGGCGAGCTGCGGTGCTGCAAAGGTCAAGTCTGTGGAGGTGAAGGCCGGGTGGGTCGTGCAGGAGGTTAAGCTCGGCACCCAAAGGTCAGTAGGTTTTGTCGACTTGCTGTCTCGTGATCTCGTCTGCTTATGCCCGTGAGATGGCTGTGATTCTAGCTAACAGGTGTTGCCCAGTAGGTTCTGTCTACTTGCAAGTCATTTTGGTCGTGCTGCCTGAGATATGATTTGATGGTAGGGTGATGTGTGCCTGTGCAGAATTCTAGGCTGCATAGTTTCTACTAGCGATGTGACTGTTTCTGACTTTCTGGATGATTTATGCTTGCATATAAATGACTAGTGGATGCTTAGACATTGGAACCCAACCACTGCTCACTCATTTTTTGTGCTATCCAAGGATAGTTAGCTTTTTCCTGATGGTAGCGTATGGAGCAAGAATATGATGGTAGCTATACAGTCCAGTCGTATTTGTCGCTGACCAGAGCTTGAAACTATGTTATTTTTATCTGGCACTCGGTTGCAATGCTAATTGTTTCATGTGAGCAACTTGAATGCTCAATCAAATTTCTAGGATTAATTAGTGCTGGCTGACTGGTGTGTGCATGCATTTGCCGATCAAGTTGAACGCTCGATCAAATTTCTAGGCTTAAACAGTAGCGTTGTGATCTTACCATTTGTTTTACTGATTAATTGCAAGCTTCACAGGAACGCCTGTCACTGGAGCTATGGGTTATCATCTCCCCACTTGTTGGAAATGAATTACACAAATGTTGGTCTTGCTCGTGCAGCGGTATCATCTCCCCACTTGTTGGAAATGAATTACACAAATGTTGGTCTTGCTCGTCCAGCGGAGTTGAGTCTTTGTTGGTCTGTTGTCGACTTGTGGTGCAGGTGGTTGAGCCTTGCTCTTGGTCCATTGGTAGCTGGAGGTGTACAAAGAGCAGTCGCGAGGCAGTAGGAAGGGAGAAAAGTGGCCAGGAGGGAGGCATGCATGCATCCCTGGCTCAAATCATGCTATGCATGTGTTGTGTTGTGTAGGTTCAGGTTTGCTTGCTTTGCTCTAACCATGCATGTTGTCCTCCATTTGAGTGCCATTTTGTGTTTGTCAATATTGTGAGACCTAAAGCCTGCCAAACAAGACATTGAGTAACGAATGAATTTTCCCCCCGGCTCAAATCAAAGAAGAGAGTGTAATAGTCCAAATATATCAATATTTGCCTCTGTAGATGAGGAGTCGCTGATGCTATCTATAATAATCTAAAGCTAAGCAAGGCATTTGGAGCATGACATGTTTTGTATATATCGTAGTCTTGCGTTGATACGTAGTATTGCATTCCATTTGCTCCCATCCCAAGCTGGTACTTGCATTTTGTTACTTGTGGCACTGCTTTCTTGAAAAAAGTTCCCTCTATGAAACACCATAATGATTAGGGATTGAAATTTTCTTGCAGTAGTATAAAGGAGGAAAACAAGTAGTTTGTCCAACCGCGTGGGCCTGATCTTTCTCCTCCGATCCGATCCAACGGAAAGAACTAATCACCCGGGGAACATAATCTTTGCATGAATCTAATTACTATATTGAAAAAAGTTTCCGGAAAGTAAGAATTAATGATTTTAGGAGATCTATAAGGAATCTTAAAGCATCCATAGCGCTAGAGGCGCTTGAGTAGAAAAAAAAGAAATCAAATAGTATCTGGTAAGCGCCTGGAACCCCATCGCAAAGCGCTAGTTTGATTCGCTAAATTCTCCTTTTTCTTGTGTCCCGTAGCGTTCGGCCGATCGTTTTGTGCCGAAAAAAGTTAAGAGCGCCCAACACTTTGTTTTGCATCGACGTCACGCTGAAACCCAAGACCAGAGGAGAATTAGGCAAAACGTGCCGACATTATATCGCCGCGCTATGGATGCTTAGGAACTACAGTACTCGCTTGGATCATGGAATATTGTGATGCGGCGAGTCTCATGCATGCAAAATGAAAGGTGGAGTCATACATGTACTGGAGTCTGGATCCAAAAGACCCATCAACATCTAAAAAAAGACATGGGAGTCAATCTGTTCAACAAGCCAATGGCGACGAGTAAGTAAAGGAAATATTAAATTTAGGAAGCCATTAGAATTATCGCTACAGTAGTATTTTTCAAGGGAAAGTAATCAAGTTTTCCTCGATCCCCTCACTCCAATAATTAATACGATACGACATGCTAGCAATCAGGGGATTCGTGACGTCACCGATCCGGGGCGCGGTGCATCACATCCGTTTGCTTAACGACCAACAAAAGGATGAGAGAGATAAACCGAAAATTCACCTTGTTTTTTCTTCCTTCCCGCCGTAAGCTTTTGGTCGAAATTCAAAACTATGTCGTTGCCTCCCATCTATAAATATTGGACCATTGTCGCTAAAGCCGCGTGCGGTTGGTCGTGTGACTTGGTGACCTCTACTTTAATCACGGAACTATTCCAGAGAGCAGTTAGTTAACAGCGCAACTAGAAATCAGTGGAGGATGGAATGATCTCCGGAAGAAGTCATTAGTAGGGCGTAGTTTTTCCCCCTAATGTTACATGTAGCATGTGTGTATAAAACTGTAATAGTAGTGCCCCTTTTTTGTGGAAAACTCTGGCATAACCATTCGGTATGTGATGGATAAAATACCCGTATTTCGATGCATGGTTTGAAGCAAAGGAATAATTCATGGTTACGTTGAAGCATGGTTGGTATTATTTCGATTGATATAGATTGGAGCCATTCTCTAGCTGATGGTTTTATTTTAAACATGGAGCATATTCACAATTTAAATAAATAAATAAATGATAAAAAATTGTGCCATTCATGGCCAAACGAATCTGGGCGCATTTTTAGTTTCCATTGGAAGCAAGGAAATAAAGCGAGACTTCCCATATAAGCTCCTTTAATCGTGGAAATGACCCTATAAGCAATGAGAAATCAGTGGACGGAACAATCTCTCTGGAAGGAAGCAGATAATAGGGCGATCTGAAACCTTCTCCGGAAGCAGTTAATTAATAAGTCGATCAAGAGCATGAATCATGGGATTTAGTATATCCTAGAAATCTGCTCAGATCTGTTACGCAAGGGTTTGGCAGTCGTCCTTTCTTTCCCTGTTATTAGACATGCGATAGTGGTTCTAAGTCATCGATCCCATGCGCATCATTCTCAGCGGTCCGTCCATGGCTCACGCCTCACGGCAATTGACGACGCAAGAGGAGAACCAATTAACCAACTGAAATAATCTTGGTTCCCGCCCAAAACCCTCAAAATTCGAAATTGAACCTCTCTCTATGTTGCCCCTCCTCTTCTATAAGTACAAACCCATTGTCGCCAAAGCCGCGTGCGGTTGCGCGTGTGACTTTGTTAGCTAGCTACGGATGGATCATCCAGCAGCAGCAGGTTAGCTACGGATGGATCGATCTAGTGTTCTCTAGGGTAGATTTGTTTCGTTCCAACATGCATGCATGAAACTTTGTCCTGGGTGAGAAGAGATTAATTAGAAATGATGTTTGGTTGACAAAAGTGCAAGATCGAGAAGAGGAAGATGGCGATCTGGATCTTGGTTTCATGCGTTCGCTGTGTGAATATCAGGCGTAGTAAACCGATTAATTAGTAGCGCCTCCTTCCTTTTTTTCTTTCCTCACGCGCGCGTGTTGATTTTCCGATGGATATATGCACCTATCGGTCCACGCTTCTCCCTTTTTTTTTTCCTTTGGACTCGCGCGTGTTATTTCAGGCGATCGGGTGGGGTCATGCGCCAGGCGACCCGCACGGCAGGCACGAGATCTGGACCATTCCCTATGCTCTGGAAAGACAATCATTCATGTTAATTTCTTTTCCTCTGTGTTTTCCCGTTCATTGGCATGATTAATTTGCTCAGCTAATTTGTCACAAGTCTGAAATAACTTGCTGCAGAAGCTACTACCATGTTAAATTCTGAGCAGTGTGACCTCATCAACCATAGTTCTGCAGCTATGTGAGGTTGAGCCAGAGTGTCTGCACACCTCAAGAGTAAGACCAACTGTTTAAAGTTGGTGCCTCAAGAATAGTGTCCAGCATGTAGTACTTTATATGTATGGATATTTTTGTTTACCCCGCGTTTTCCAGCTCTGTCTAATTTGTGGATCAATAAATTTCAGCATGGCATTGATGCTTTCTTGAATTTTAGTGCCCCAAAGTGTAATGTTGCGTAGGAACAAGTCAAGAATCATACATTATACATCACGCCAAGTACAAAAATTAGGCTTAATTTGTGGGAGAACCATGTTTAATTGGGAAACAAACAGGAAGAATCGAGCCCATCTTTCCGAAAGAAAAGGAAAGTAAAGTGTAAAGGCACCATGCATGCATTTGCTGCAGCAAGCAAAGAAGCTTCCTTTTCTCATATTCTTCATTTACCTTTGCTTCTGAGGATGGAAGTGGAATTAATAAGAACAACCGGAAGCAAAGAATCTCAGTCCAGTTTTTCTTCTTCAATGAGCTTTCGGTAGGCCAGAGCATGATGCACCTACAGACACCGCTTCCCCTTCGCTGTTGGTAATTCTTGTATTCCTTCTGCGCTATAGCTACTGAATCGTCAATCTTAATTGGGTCATTCCATTTGCTAATTAGGTAGTACGTTCATAAATTTGCGGTCTGCATTGCAGATTGTTTATGTTTGGTCTCTTGGGAGAGTTCTATCCTTTTAGGTCAAGGGCTTCTCGATAGTTATCCACGTTACTGCTGCCGCCAGGCTTTTTCTTGGTTCTTGTCAACGCCAACAGGTTTGTGTCCCTCCCTTCTTTTTGTTCCCTAGTTGTAAGATCTGCTCAGGGTCTAACACTAAGACCCATCATTTACAGTGCTGCCGCTATCTGCCCGTGCGAATGGAGGCCACATCGCTAAGCATTGGGAAGTCCGTGCTGAATGGGGCCCTTAACTATGCCAAATCTGCCCTGGCAGAGGAGGTGGCTCTGCAGCTCGAAGTCCGGCGTGACCAGATCTTCATCACCAACGAGCTGGAGATGATGCAGGCTTTTCTGATGGCCGCCCATGATGAGGGAGTAGACAACATGGTGGTCAAGGTCTGGGTGAAGCAAGTCCGTGATGTGGCCTATGACGTCGAGGACACCCTCCAGGAATTCGCTGTACGCCTCAAGAAGAAGTCCTGGTGGCGTATCCGTCGCACACTGCTAGATCGGCGTCGTGTGGCGAAGCAGATGAAGGAGCTCAGAGCCAATGTTGAGGATGTCAGCCAGAGGAACATGCGCTACAACCTCATCAAGGGCTCTGGATCTAGGGCCACAATGGGTGCTGAGCAGTCTAGCATTACTTCTGCAACACTGTTCGGCATTGATGAAGCAAGGCGTGCCGCGAAGCAGAAGAAATCAAATGTAGATCTCGTGCAACTGATCAGCGGGAAGGAGAATGACCTCAGGGTGATCGCTGTGTGGGGAACAAGTGTTGATCTTGGTCAGACATCCATCATCAGGGCGGTCTATGATAATTCAGATATTCAAAGCAAGTTTTTATGCCGAGCTTGGGTCAGGATGATGCATCCCTGTAATCCAAAAGACTTTGTTCAGAGTTGTGTGGAGCAGTTTCAAGCAAGTGTTGGGATTAATGTTCTATTGGAAAGGGAGAAGACAGTGGAGGAGTTGACCGAGGAGTTTAACGGATTTGTGAACAAGAAGAGGTACCTGATTGTAATAAATGACCTATCCACCATTGAGGAGTGGGATCGGGTTAAAAGGTGTTTCCCAAACAACAACACGGGGAGCAGAATCATAGTTGCAACACCACAAGTTGAAGTTGCGAGCTTATGTGCAGGGCAAGAAAGCATCGTATCAGAGCTAAAACAATTGTCTGCTGATCAAAATATTTACGCTTTCCACGAAAAGGTATTATCAAAGTTCTACTTCTCAGCTAGCTAACTTTTTTGGAGTTACTGACATCATTAATTAGGATTCAGTATCTAGTGACTACATGTTTTTGCACCATATTATCCATTGCTAGAGAAGTAATGTTGCGTGGTCCGTGTAGTTACCTTTGGCTTTATGGCCAAAGTATAACACTGATTGTGCGTTAGTTCTCACATTAAAAGTGAAAGTGAATAGTACTAATTTCTAAGTATTTATTCCTTCCGTTCCAAAAAAAAATTTGAAGCTCCAGATTGGTCCTAAGTCAAACAACTCTAAATTTTACCAAGTTCATAAAGAAAAATATTAACATTTACAACATCATCTTAGTTCCATTAGATTCAACATACAATATATTTTCATACTATGATAGATTTTGCATTGTAGATATCGACATGATTTTAGTTTTAAAAAATCCGGTCAAACTTAGTGAAGTTTGACTTAGGACAAACCTAGAACATCAATTATTTTAGAATTGAGGGAGTACACCTAAGATAAAAAAATCTTTACGAAAGAATACACCCTCACATACAAGTTATCTTGTGTGTGTACACCCTTCACATATTAAATTCAATTTTGTTTTTGATATTTTTAGATTCTAGTGTTATTGGGAAATGTGATGGAAACACTTCTATTTGGGATGCAAACAGGAAATTGCATTTTGAATTCTATCATTGAGTTCTTATACCTTATTTAGCATTAGTTTACATTGAAATCGAATAGGGTTCTCAACAGGGAACACATTACTCGCTTTTGCACAGGTTTCTCAAGATGCAGCATATTTAACAGAGAAAGAGTCGAGCTCAAACATAGCCACTACCAGATCTGATAAAATGCCCATCAGCGAGATTTTAGAGGATCAATCTAAGGGTGTTGATGGTAAGAAAGTATTTGGCAAGAGCCTCACTCGCATCCAGACGATGGTGGCTGCTTTGGAGGAATCTCATGTTGTTGGGCGAGAAAAAGAAATATATGAGATTAGCAATTTAGTTGCTGCAAGTCAAGCTATTGATAAATTCCAGGTGATCTCAGTATGGGGAATGGGTGGTATTGGAAAAACAACTCTAGTTAAAGATATCTACCGCAACAAGCTCAGTGGGATGTTTGAGAAGCATGCTTGTGTAACGGTCATGCGCCCTTTCAGTCTTGTGGAGCTCCTTCGAAGCTTAGTTATGCAACTAGACAAAGAATCTTCTCAGAAGAAAGGTGTGGTCGGTCTTATGGGCAACACGGATAATCCATTTCTTTTGATGCCATTTGCAGAGTTGATCAAGGAATTGTCAAGGCTTTTAGAAAGAAAGAGGTGCTTGATTGTTCTTGATGATGTATCATCTACTACAGAATGGGAAATGATAATCCCAATTTTTCGTGAAATGGGAAATACAAGCCGGATCATAGTCACGACAAGGGAAGAGGATATTGCTAAACATTGTTCAAAGCAAAAAGAAAATATATACATGCTCAAAGGTCTAGAATACAACGATGCATGTGACCTCTTTACTAAAAAGGTACCCAATAAGAAATTATTATCATGCTTCATTTGTTTATGTCGCCCTAGGATTTGTTTTCCATCATTTAGTACACCGACTCCAATATGGAAATATATACTGTAACTTATTTAGTCTTCAAGATTCTAATGAATTCGATCACTCAAATTATAGGTTTTTAAGGAGGCTATAAATTTGGATAGGAAATTCCCTGAGCTGGTTGAACAAGCGGAGCTAATCCTGCGGAAGTGTAACCGACTACCCCTTGCAATAGTCACCATAGGTGGCTTCTTGGCAAACCAACCAAAAACAAGTTTGGAATGGAGGAAATTGAATGAGCATATCAGCGCTGAGTTAGAAATAAATCCAATTCTTGGGACCATAAGAACTGTCCTTGTGAGAAGCTATGATGGTTTGCCCTATCACCTCAAATCTTGTTTTCTGTATATGCCCATCTTTCCTGAAGATTTTAAAGTTGGACGAGGACGTTTGGCGCGTCGGTGGACGGCAGAGGGTTACTCAAGAGAGGTTCGAGGCAAGTCTATGGAGGAAATAGCAGATGGTTACTTCATGGAACTTATAAGTAGGAGTATGATCCTACCATCTCAACGGTCAATCCATAATACAAAAGAGATTGATTCCTGCCAAGTTCATGATCTCATGCGTGAAATTGGCATCTCAAAGTCGACGGAAGAAAATCTTGTTTTTATATTGGAGGAAGGTTGCAGCTCAAACAACCAAGGCACAATGCGCCACCTTGCTATAAACGGCAACTGGGAAGGAGATCAGAATGAATTTGAGAGCATATTGGACTTGTACCGCGTACGATCATTAACCATTTTTGGTGAGTTCAAGTCATTTTTCATTTCTGACAAAATGAGTCTATTGCGAGTGTTGGACTTGGAAGACACAACAGGTGTACATGAACATCACCTTATGCATATTGGGAAACTTCTTCACCTAAGATACCTTTCTCTAAGGGGATGTGTTTTTATTTCTCACCTGCCAGATTCATTGGGTAACTTGAGGGAACTGCTGACGCTAGATGTCAGAGGCACGTGTATAATCAAGCTGCCCAAGAGTATCACCAATCTTCAAAATCTGAGCAATCTTTGTGTTGCTATGAAACCAGTTGACGAGGAAGTCTCATATAAGCCCTTCACAGATAAAGGGGTAATGAGCCACAGGGCATGCATATTGCCCATCGTTTTTTGTTCTTATTGTTTAGTTTTGTGTGCACCTCAGCTTTTTAGTCAATATGGCCTGATCCGTCGTGATGCATACACTATGATATGCTGCAATGCATTCCCTGCTGTAATGATGCGTCTGGATAGGCACGGTGTTCTACTGCCAAGAGGGACGAGGAAGCTGAAAGCCCTGCGTACACTGGGTGTTGTGAACATTGCACGGCAGGGAAAGGTCATTCTGCGGGACATAAGAGGGCTCACCCGGTTGCGCAAGTTGGCAGTGACCGGCGTTAGTGAGGAAAATGGACAAGAGCTGTGTTCAACAGCCGTTGCTCTCAGCCGCCTGGAGTCATTGTCAATTCGGTCAGAGGGGAAACCAGGTTTATCTGACTGCTTGGATGGAACGTTCTCATTCCCCAAAGACCTACAGAAGCTCAAGCTATACGGCTACCTGGTCAAACTGCCGGAATGGATCCAGGGGCTCAATAATCTGGTGAAGCTGAAGCTACGGAGCACCATGCTTGTGGATGCCGCTACCGGCATGGAGGTCCTCGGGAGTCTACGGAACCTGGCCTCCCTACATCTGTTGAATAAGTCGTCCAATCATGGTGAATCTCATGTCAGCCTCAAATTCTCTCCATTGATGTTCTTGAGCCTAATTGTGCTGGAGCTGCATCATGTAGCTACTCTTAATTCGGTGGAGTTTGAAAGAGGAGCAACCCCTAAGCTTGAGCTGCTGCAGTTCGACAGTTCTGTCAGGAAAGCCAAGGTTGGGCTGTTTTTTGGACTACAATCTCTCCCAAGCCTCAAGGAATTTATGCTGGACGACTACAAGTACCCGGAAGATTTCATGGAGGAATTGCGGGGCGAGCTCGCCAAAAATCCAAATGGGCCTGTGCTGAAGAGGATCTGAGCCCAAGTTTGTGGATTACGTGGAGGCCTGGAGGGTAATATACTGCTGTCTGTCTGCTTCCCGCATTAGCTTCCGTTACTACTGCAAGTCCTGAATTGTGTCTGAATTGCTTCATGTGTTTGTCTTCAGTTAATTGGTGTGCTTCTGCTTCCTTGCTGCATTGCCCAGCTTGAACTGTTCTATACATCAACTGCAAATGTATGTCTTCCTGCTCTACTTGAAAGCTATACCCATTGGCCGTTGGTGTATGAGTGGCCTTGATTGACATAGTAGCTCAATGAAATGTAATCCTTTTTTCTTTCTTTTCTGTGTGATGCTGATGAACTGGATGCAGCCGGGCTGCTCATGGCGTAATGTGTTGGACCACTTGTTGTATGATATGCAGTTGTGATTTTGTTTATTCTGGTTATAATTATAGATAGCCAAGATTGGTATAGTGTAATCTTTAACTCGTGTAGACGTACTATGCTGTTGCCTGGAATGAAAAGGATCCATTGCTGTCTAGTGCAGTCTGTCCAGCACAAGGACTTGCACAGTACAATGATGAATTCTGGACCTCCAGCTCTCATTTTTCCTGCCATCAGTTGAGCTCTAGAACCAGATAGCGGTCAGCCTTTTCCAAGCTGCGGATGTTGTTGACGGTATACCAGTTTCGATCTCTCTTTTTTTTGGTTCCTCTTTCTCTTTTTGTTTTGTATGAGCAAATGGCATTGAAACATATTGCCTTACCTCAAGTCAAATGGTAAAGACCGGGGGCGAAAGACCAAACAAAATTTGAAAACTGGAACAAACTTGAATTTGTAGACTTGATCATATATATTTTGATATTGGCGACATTGGTTGAGCAAAATACAAGTATGAAGAGATCCATATATATACTGGGCTGTTTCATAATAGAACTATACCAAAATGGTAATGTAGTATTGTAGTGTGGACTCGTGGATAGGCAATGAAATGGTAATGTACTGTGGACTCGCACTAGTAGTAAAAGGGCTATCTGTGGCGCGCCCATTTTGCCTTTTTGTGGCGCATGGCGGGTGTGCCACAGATATCACGCCACTAAATTTTAATTATGTGGCGTACATCTGCAAGCGGTACAGAATTCTCACATTTCTGTGGCGCACCAAGAAGATATGTGCCACAGAATTCTTAAAAATATGAAAACTTCAAAAAATTCAAAAAAATTCAGGAGAAAAAGAAATAATTTGGAAAACCTAAATATTTGAAATTTTTTATTTTATTTGAATTTTTTAACCTATCTCAGATGATGACTTCAAAAAATTTCAGGAGAAAAAGAAATAATTTGGAAAACCTAAATATTTGAAATTTTTTATTTTATTTGAATTTTTTCACCTATCTATGATGACTTCCCGCTAAGTCACCCATACTCAAATTGCTCCAACCTAAGCACGCTTAACCTCTAAGTTCTATTCAGCTCAGCCACCCTTGTGCTACTCAAGTTCTTATTGATATAAGTATCATATCAACCCTCTTAAGCCTTGTATGTGTATATATGTGTGTAGTTTATGTGTATATGTGTGTTTTTAAATTTCAAAAGTTTCAAAAGAAATTCAAAAAATTCAAAATATCTCAAAAATTTCAAAAAATCTTGAAAACTTAAAAAAAAATCAAAAAACCCAAAAAATTGAATAATTCAAAAAATCTCGAATTTTTTGATTTTTTTGAATTTTCGAATTTTTTATTTTGTAGAAAAAAATCTTCTTTTTCAAATAAGAAAAGTTTACCGGGTAAACCCGGGTGAAATCGAGCTCGAATTTTTCCCTAGTTTTTTTATATATTAAACGCATTTTTTCGACATCATATGCAAAAGTTATGCCGTTTCATTTTTTTTTTCTTTTTTTGCAAAAAAGGTCAAAATTCATATTTCAAAATTTCTATACCAACTAGACACTAAAACCTAACTACATCTCAAAGGATTTTATTTTATGAAAGTTTTATCATTTTCTTTTATTTCTACAGAACTAAAAAAGGCGATTCGGGGGGGGGGGGGGGGGCTAGGCACAGAAACTTTCAGTATATGCGCCACAGAAAGGCACATGTCTGTGGCGCATGTGGTTTCCGTGCACCACGGAATTCCAAAATTCTATGGCGCATGCAAAACTATGCGCCACAGAAAATATTTCTATGGCGCATGGTTATTTGGTGCGCCGCAAAAAGTGATTCCATCTATAGCTGTTTTCCTACTAGTGTCGTGGATATTGGCAACCGACAACAGTTTGTTCAGTTCAATGAATAGGCTCCAAAATGAGATATTCTTACCTTATGATCATCAAGGTTCAGTGTTTCGACCAGTTTAGATGTCCAACCAAGAGTGCTTTTTAATAATTGCTCGCTTAGTTTGAGCGGAAATGTAGACAATAACGTACAAGATTATTCACTTCAGTATACCGAATTCTATAATGTCTGAAGTGCAAACATGAACGGATATTTTCTCATATCTAGAGGTTTAGTATGACATTGTTGTACGGACAGGACGGACAGCACCCTCTGCAGGCATTCATGAGGAATATTCGCAGCCATTAGGTGTTCTCTTTTGCCTTACATTTTTACTTTTTACCACTTTTTTCATGCAAAGTTTTTGTTTACTGATAATCTTGTAGTACGTGCCATGTGAGTTCTTCTCTCCTCAATTCAAATGTATGATGGCTGGGGTGTGCGTCGGCCATGCCCTTGAACGCTCGCACGGCAGCATTTACTTCGGGCGCCCTGACGCCACTGCAATCTGTCACTATCCGGATACAATCAATGCTTGAGAGGTACTCCCTCCGTTCCAAATTAGATGTCTTCCATTTGTCCACATGCGGATGCCGCATGTGAGTACAAACGGTGGCGGGAAAAAATTAGCCGAAAACTGCTCCGACGCCGCCCTATTTTTCAAATTTCCGCACCGCGCGTGCTATTAGGCGAAATTGCCATTAAAAATAATATTATTTAAAAAAAATCTCATAAAATATGATTTTTACAAATATAGACAATTAAATTAAATAGATATAAAAGAAAAAGAAACTAGAGAAAACATAAGTAATAAAACAGAAAATCAAAAAGAAAAAGAATAGACACGGTGGCTATTAAATTAAATAGATATAAAAGAAAAAGAAACTAGAGAAAACATAAGTAATAAAACAGAAAATCAAAAAGAAAAAGAATGAGAAAAAAAAAGAAGCCCTTTAGTACCGGTTGCTAATAGCAACCGGTGCTAAAGGGGCGGGTTCGCGCGCCAAAAATTCCCCGGCCAAAAATTAGACCTTTAGCACCGGTTACTAATAGCAACCGGTACTAAAGACGGTTTTAGTACCGGTTGCTATTAGCAACCGGTGCTTAGCAACCGGTGCTAAAGAGGTTTTGAACCGTTTAAGGCATCGCAATGCTCGCGTCATCGCCAAAACCGCTAAGTCTATGCCCGTGTACTCTGCTCCGGCGACGCCCCTCCGCCGCCATCGCCTGCCCCTGCTCCGGCGACGCCCCTCCGCCCTGCTCCGGCGCCGCGCGCCGTCGTCTCACCGCGCCATCGCCGGCCTCCCCCTCGCCGGCCGGCCTCCCCCGCGCCGTCGCCCCGCATCGGCCGGCTCCCCACCACCGCCTCGGCCTCCACCCCGCCGGCCGGCCTCCCCCGCGCCGGCGCCGGCCTCCCGCTGCGCGCCCACCCCGGCCGGCCTCCCCACCATCGCCGGCCTAGCTCCACCACCGCCACCGGCCTCCACACCACCGCCGGCCTCCCGCAAGGTTTGTTTTTTTCTTTCATTTTAGTTACTGTTATTAGTGTAGTTTATTAGTTATTAGTTAGTGTAAATTATTGTGTTTATTAGTTAGTGTAAATTATTAGTGTATTAGTTACTGTTTTTTCTTTCATTTTAGTTACTATTATTAGTGTAGTTTTCTTTCATTTTTTTTCTTTCATTTTAGTTACTGTTATTAGTGTAGTTTATTAGTTAGTGTTATATTATTGTTTATTAGTTAGTTTATATTAGTGTAGTTTATTAGTGTAAAATTGCTTAGTTAGTGTTATATTAGTGTTATATTATTGTTTATTAGTGTAGTTTAGCAAATTAGTGTAGTTTAGCAAATTTGAAAATTTAGTGTTATTATTAGTTATTATATTGTTTATAGGTTATTATTATTTATATTATTATTAAAGTTTATTGTTTAGTAAAGTTTGAAATTTTGTTATAAATATTGCTAAGTTTGAAATATTCCTAAGTTTGAAATGTTGCTAAGTTCGAAATATTCCTAAGTTTGAAATATTGCTATGTTACAAAATTTTAGTAGCAAAGTTTGAAAATTTAGCTAAGTTTGAAAATATTGCTAAGTCATTTAGATAGGTTTTAAAATAACATTACTAAAAATAACATTGTAAAGTTTGAAATATTGCTAATTTTGAAATGTTGCTAAGTTTGAAAATTTTGCTAAGTCATTTTAGTTGCAATATTGTTATTTTAGTAGCAAAGTTATTTTATTAGTGTATAAGAAATTTAAAGTTGTTTGCTATGAATTACAAATTTGCAGTGACATTGAGCTATGGAGGACGACGCCCCCATCATCCGAGACGACGCTCCCTTCATCCGAGACGACGTCCCCTTCATCCGAGACGAGGAGAATGAAGACCGGATGCAAGCAATTATATGTGATATAGCTGCAGGACCCAATTCCGATGGAGAAGAGTCCAGCGAAGAAGACGACGAAGAGTTTAGCGCGAAATGTTTGAACGACTCTGGTGAGGGACTAGAGTTAGAGAATATCAGAGACGACGACGACGACGAACAAGTGCCGTTAGACAACTCTGTAGAAAAATCCGGCGAGGTATATATTAAGTCTTGTTGATCACTAGCTAGATACATTAATAGATTTATATTGCACTTATTAACGAAACATTTTTCTTTTAGCCCTCTGGATCTAAGTCAATCCCTAAACGAGGCCCGAACCAAGGGGTAAAGCTGCCGGATGGTGCAAAGTTGTCGATCGACGAAGTTAGTGTAAAAGGCAAACCGGAGAAATCCGAAGGAATCTACACTAAATATGTAGCTCAATGCGGTGTTCTTGTTAGGGACATGGCACCGATCACCGTTGCAGAATGGAATCAGCCGAAGAAAGCCAACATTGGCGCAAAATATCTCGACCAAAGAATTAAAGATACCCTTTGGGACTCGATGTTGGCTTCTTTCAGCCTACTGGCAGATCTCCCACAGAAGAGGAAGGATAAAGTCAAGGAATGGACTCTTAGCAAGATGCCCCAGCAATTCAACAACTGGAAGAAAAAGTTGTGGCAAAAATATGCGAAAGAACCTCCAAATTTCACCGGACATCTAGCGAAGATAAAAGATGACTGGGCTGAATTTGTGGCGTATAAGAAATCGGCCGTCTCTGTGGCCCGATCGACCCAAAACAAGTTGAATGCTAAGAAGAAGAAGTATCACCATCGTTTGGGCTCAGGTGGCTACAAGACTGCCTTGCCTAAGTGGGAGGCCTATGAAAACGAACTGCGTGAAAGAGGGATCCGTCCACAGACAGATGACTGGCCCGACAGGTCCAAGTTCTGGTTGTTCGCGCATGGGGCAGTTTTGGACCCAGACACAGGGCTGATTGTTGCACGGGGAAAATGGAAGAAAAGAATTACAAGAGTCGTCAAAAAACTAAAAGACGCAACAGAACTAGTCCGACAGGGAAAATATGTTCCCGATAGAGAGGACGACGAGCTTTCACTCGCCCTCGGGAATAAAGAACACTGGGGACGATGTCGAGGCAGAGGAGGCGGTGTTGGTTTTCTTGAAGGGTTTCCAGAGGACGCTGCAACTTATAGAAAACATTGCAGAAGTAAGAAGAGGGAGGCCGAGAGGTTTACAAACTTAGAACACCAGATGCATGATTTCAAGGAGCAACTGGCCTTAATTACCCAGAGCAGGGAATCTCAGCTGCGAGTAGAAGATCCTGCAGTCGATGTCTGCCCATCTCAGCGGAAAAGCAGCGTGGGTTCCACGCAGCTACAAGATCCTGCAGTTGATGAACCAGTTGCTGAACCGTCGGCGGCTCACTACCCCGTGGATGATATCACGGAGAAGACAAATTGTGAGTTACATGCGCCGTTGAAGAACATTTCTTTTCCGGTGGCGACTGGCTATGCTTTACCACATCAACCTGGAGCAACCTTCCATTTTGGTGTGATTCCAGCTGGATTTGCTCGTGTCGGGGTCACGAAAGTTATGTCGGGAATGAACTCAGTAGAGCTCGACATTCCCGGAGCTGAAGGCGAGAAGACATTGGGAGACGTCGAACTTGGTATCGTTTTATGGAAGAAGAATTTAATCAAGTTTCCAGACTCGGCGCCAAGGCCACCGACTCCTCCGGTTAGAAATTCACCACAGCAAAGTCCACCCTCCTCCCCCGACGATTGGGAGCCCACCGCGAGTCCATCGCCCGCGCCGTCCCGTCTAGGCCTGGGCGTTCGGGTTAACCGAACCGATCGGTTCGGTTTCTCGGGTTTCCAAAAATTTCGGTTTCCTAAAATTGACAACCGATCGGTTAACAGGAAAAAGAGGAACCGAGACTTCGGTTCACCGAAACTTCGGTTCGGTGCTCGGTTAGTACCGAACAGCACCGATCTACAGCCAAAAATCAACAAGGTCGGTGTTGCGTGGTGAAGTTGCCGCTTGCAATCAAAACCAGATCGAATCCACAGCCTCGCTTGTTACCCATCTATGGGCAGGAAATCAACAAAGGCACATCGCCACCGCTGGCTACTGGAATGGATATCATGGGCGGTTAGGAGAGGGACGAGACGGCGCCGCGCCGCCGGCTGCCGGCAGTCAGACCGCTGCTGGTCGATGGAGAGCAGGGGCGAATAGGAGAGGGATGTGATGGCGCCGCCGGAGCGAACGTGGGGCCGTGTGGGCTGTAGTCTGTGGTTGCGATCGAGAGAAAGAAGACGACCATAGCGCATCAACGTGAGGCCTCAGAAGCTCAAATGGGCTTGGGCATTTCTACACTTTTGGCCCATGTTCGGTTATTAGGTCAGTTCGGTTATCCAGGGGCTGAAACCGAATTGACCAGAACTAATTCGGTTTTTCAGAACTGATGACCGAATGTCTCACTGAGATTATCGGTTCCAGTCTATTCGGTGTCGGTCCCGGTTATTTCGGTTCGGTTGTTCGGTCATCGGTCAATATGCCCACCCCTAGTCCCGTCAGCCGACTGCTGCGCCCACTAGTAATTTGACAAAGCGGAAGCTGTTCACGGCGTCCCCTGTCAAGAAACGTGCAAAAAAAACCAAGGAAGTCAAGCCTCCTGAGAAGTTAGCTAGCGAGATGACTATGGAGGAATTAAAACTGAGCACACAAGGCAAGGCTGCAGCCTTTTTTGAACAGAAAAAACAGGAAAGACTGCAGGCAAGACTTGACCCATAAAGGAACTTCTGAAGACTATACCAACTGAGGTAAAAGATCGCACCGTTGACAACCTATATGACCCTCCACCGCCGCCCCTTTCAGACTATGAGCGAGGTATTGACAAGGTACTTTCCTCACAGAAGGAGGAAGAAAAAGCGTGCGGGAAAGGAGTTGCCTGATGCTTCCTTTTGTTTTTCTGGTAGGAATAGCAACTCTGTTGCTCATGCACTTGCCAATCTGGGTCGTTGTATTAGTTTATCTGGAACCTGGGAACTTACTGCTCTGGGTCCTGTTTTGCCTCTTATACAGGCTGGTTGTGTAAACACGTGTGCTGATGATGAATAGAGAAAGCCTTTTTGCCTCAAAAACAAATAGTCTGTCCAACGCGTGGACTCGATCGTTTTCCTCCGTTCGAACGGGAAAGTACTAATCACTCGGGGAACAGAATCATTGCATGAACCTAATTACTATATTGAAAAAGTTTTCTGGAAAGAAAGAATTAATGATTTTAGGAGATCTATTGAATCTTAGAAACTAATCGCTAGGATCATGGAAAACGAAGATAACATGAACGAGTGATGACAACCTATATTGAGTTGCCGCAAGTCTCATGCGTGAAAAAGAAAAGTGATGTGTCAATCTGTCCAACAAACCGACCAAGCCACCAACGGCGACAAGGATCTCACCAAAGACTTGTGGCCAGGCGGAACGTCACCACCACCGCGTTGCAGCGAGGTGAAGTGGTAGTCCAAGCCGAACCTACCACCACGAACCACCACGAACGAGGACACAGCTAGCCCAAAAGCAGCAGCACCGTCTGAGCCCTTGTCGGCAACATCAGCTCGGGGACGCGGTCGGCCGGTAGCTCAGGTGTGCGGGGAAGACCCCGGCAGCAGCTCACTGTCTGAGACTATCGCAGACCATGCCGACACCTGGGGAGCACCATTGAGCTGCAAAACACACGCAGGGAGATCAAGGTTCAGAGTTCAGAGCAAGCAGGCTTTTTTTTCAACAGTCAGATATTGTACGCATCAGATTAAATCATTAAATAAAAGAGACAGATAATACCCACAGAAGCAATTAGAACACAAAGATCAAGATACCAGCTAGTATAACAATAAGATGTATAAGATTAACAAGCACGCTGCTTATGCTAAACAGACACATCTCGGAAGCGAGCGAGTAGAAGGCGTGGAGAGCTTCGGAGAGTGAGGTCTTGAGGTTAGAGAGGATGGCGATGATGTCGTCGCCCGTGTCGGAAGCAAGGCGGTAAAAGAAGACCCGCTCCACCGGCGGGGAGTTGAGCCAGAAGACGTCGAAGAAGGTGAGCGGGAGAGAGGCTGTCTCCGGAGCCGGCGGCGAGGGAGCTACGTGGAAGCTCTCGAGGACGCTGAGCTGCGGAGAGGCTGCTGCTTCTTGCTCTAGTGATTGCGCCATCGGTGAGTGCGATCGAGGTTCTACGTGGCTATAGCTATAAGAATAACTTCGTACGCGCGCGTGTAGCTACCATCTCGTTGAATTGTTGGCCATATATATAGCCCGTAGAGATGCATGCATGCATGCTGTATTGTACTACCAGTGTAGGAGTATCTTTTATTATGACTCTAGGTTTTACAACGTGTAACCTTAATTATCAAGGTGTAACCTTGACGTGCCTCGAGGCTCCGCCATCTCCACCTCGGGTTCGGCTCGCTTCCTCGCCGTGATTTCCGTCCGTTCGATAAAATAACCTACTCGCGCGATGCGCAATTAACTGTAACTAACAAAAAAAAAAAGCGATCGAGCTCCCGTACCTACTACTCCTTGCCGTCGGCGTTTTTCCTCATCCACCCACCGATCTTGATGTCTGCTTTAAAAATCAAATCGTCCGACGGATCGATTCATGGTCACCGGTTAATTAATTAGTTCATGGAAGCAACAAATATAAACAGATCCGTGCGTGCGTGTCCATGGAGGCTAGCTGCCTGAGGATTACCTTTCTGCCCGATCTCGCGAAGAAGACACTCGCCACCGGCCGACCGCGACCACCGGCGACGGAATATCTCCCCCACGCCACGCCTCGATCGCCCGAGAGCCACGAAGTCACAAAGTCACGCGCACAACCGCACGCGGTGCTAACCACGATCGTCTCATATTTATAGAGACCTGTCACGCATTTGGAGGGAGGGAGGGAGGGCAGCGCTGGCGGGAACAAAGATTTTTCTATCCGCTCCGTCCGTTGCTCGTTGGATTGGACGGACGGTCAAGATAGATACGTAGTACCACAGCGGATCGATGACGTGGCCTCCGTTAACCAAGGCACATGCATATATTTCATTATTGTTACGTCATGCATGATCCAATCCCACTAATTGAGGTGGTTTTCTGGGATGCCTGTTTCCGTTAGTAGGCAAGGATAGTCCCAGTAATTACTGCGCCAAAATGCCTGGCTTCTCTTCTCTTGGGCCTACTCTGCTCAGATAGGATCTGCCATGCTGATTTCAGGGACTTGCCTCAAATAGGCTTTGCGGTTTTCAGATAGGACTGTCATTACCTCGCCAACTAGTTTTTTCCTTCTTCATCATTACCTAGCGAACGAGTACATACTACACTAGGATGTATGTATGTATGTATCTAGCTAGATTTATTTTTGATTCCACCACTGGAATGGCCATGTCGGACATAATACTTCTTTTTCTTCTACAGTTCTTACATGGTTGAACTCCTTTTTTCTTAGCTTTTCAACACAAAAGAAATAACTTGACTCAAGAAGAAACATGAAAGGAATCACATCCATGCATGACAGGACGACAAATAATACAGATTGCCATTTTGAATTGTCCAGACAGAATCAAGTTACGGTCTAATATACAGCAGCATTTGCAAAGTCTCAGCTTGTGAATCCTCTTGCCCAGTCGCAGCTAACCAGCAACCTAGCAGGGCATCAGATAGTTCCATCATTTCATTACCAATATTATACACTACAAGAGTTGGATCTACGTTTCATTCAATACATCTCTGGTAGTATCAAGAGTGCTGCTAGCTATCACGTCCAGTCCACGCGGTACACAGTTCCAACTTTATCTTACAAACGTATGCCGGATCATGCAAGCACAGACCCAAGCATAGCTGCCTGACGGATCACCAGCAATTTCTCTCTTCGCCCTCCCCTGCACCAGAACCTGCAGATACCAAACAAACAAAGAGGAAATTATCAACATGTCTCATCGACTGCATCTCTCTATACAAAGAGCACACCACATGATAATCTGCTCAAATACAGGACACTCGTGAATACACATACACATGCTTAACGCACAGATCCTAACCACACAGGCACTCCACGTCGGCTAGCATGATATCCAGCACCGTGACACAAGCACAGACGCATCTACGAAAATTGACATCAACAGAAAAAAACATGATCTCGGTCAAGCTAGCTGATTCACCATTACAAAATACGGTCATCTATCTTCAGGCTTGGTAGCATAATCATAAGACAAGTACAGCACATTTGTTGTGTCGACCTAAATCACCATTGAACCTTCAAAACTGATGGAATAAATCATAAATGTGACAGCATAATATCATTGAAACCACTCCAACTAGTCTGCACTGATACAAATGACAGCAAGTAACAGTCTCGAAAAAGGCGCCGCCACACTTGTCGTCACGGCGGAGACCATCTAACCGGAATTGCTGCAAAACGGCGGTATACATATAACGATGACGACAGCAGACCTATGCTACGCATGCAGCAACCTAATCCTGAGAGCGCAACTGGGCTACAACACGATTATTAATTATTTCCAACACACTCTTCATTCATTCATAACCCAAGTGTTATCACATAGCACACATGGGGGCCGAATATAAAAGGGGTGAACGAAGAGCTCACCCGAGAGGTTGTAGCCGACGAGTTAGTCCAATACAGTAGCCTACCACCACGCAACTCCAGCAGCAGCAGCAGCTCCCTTGTCCCCTGGTCTTCCAACTTCCAAGTAATGCAGGCTCCAGCTACTAACCTGGCCGTAATTTACTTCTCCTCCTCGTTAACCTTGAACAAGAATAAGACATTGTCAGCTCTAAAGCACATTAGAGAAATAAATTTGGTGGACGGTTTCAACTTACCCACACGACACGGCAGCACAAACAAGAATAATTAGGATGCATTCTTGTTTAAGTAAAAAAATCTCTACAAGCTACAACCAAATATACTAACCCAAGAAGCATTCCTAGGATGTATTATAAGCCTAGACTGGAGCCTACCACCACCCTGGGCAATAACCAAAAAACATATATACAGTATATGCAATGACTAATATAATCACATCAGACAGACCATATACAACTATTGAGCCTTTTGTTCATATAAGAGAGAGGAACTATTTATCCATTTATACAAAAATCTTTGTATTCAAAGGCACAAGTTTTACAATTATAGATACCATAGCTCTTCGGGATCATGTTCAACAGTATATGTGCCAAAAGTAACTACTGATGCTTGACATCACTGTTCATTTTAGAGTCCACAGCGTGTTGTGCAAAACTAGTACTAGATAACTAGTCCACGAAATATATAGCCTTGGACCTTGAGCTCCTGATGTTGATGAGCTCTTGCACGGCGCCGGTGAGCCTCGGAAGCTAGCAGCTTAAACTCCGGCTCGACATGGACGCTCCCCGCCTCGCCTTCAGATCGTGCACGTAGAGGTCCGCAAGGCTGCAATCAACCTGGCAGAAGAGCAAAACAGATACTAAGACAACAGTAAGGCAGATCATGGATCAATACTATAAAAGGATTGATCATGAAACCATGGGCGAGCCAAGGAAATAATCTTATGCTAAACAAGAATCTACAACAGCAGGTCCAAACTAAAGTATCAACGGCTCAAATAATATTGATGCCAACGGTATTGCGATTGAAATCTACACAAATAATATTGATACAACTCGTCCTAAAAAAATAAAACTTGGGTCTACCAGTACACAACAAAACATAAAACCAGGTGCTGCTCCTTTCTACTGTGCCTCATTTTCTTTCCAATCAGATTCATGCTACAAACTAATTAACCCAAGGCAGACACTAAGCTACAGACAGCCAGTATTCATCGAAAGGCGATGAATAGCAAATTTTGATTAAGTCAACAGATATAGGCAACAGCAGAAAGCTAGTTAGCAAATCATAGGCAGCGACATTGATATTTAGTCAGAAGGAAACTTATTTAACTTTGGGTATTAGCTTTCATGTATTTTGACCGTTCAAATCAAGTGTCGCGGATTTAGTACAAAGTTGTACCAAATCTGCGACAATATGGAACGTAGGGAGTATTAATCGAGCTAATTCCATGTTTCTTCCAAAATGCTAAACATATAGGCCTGGTTGATCAACGTTGAGCATTCAAGTTGTTAAAACGTCACCATTCAGTCAACACCGATGAGTCCAACCTTTAGCATCCAGTGAACATGTTCCTCACAAACACAAACAGGCTTACACAATCCAAAGCTGCAACCTACTACAAATAATTTGAAGCGTCGCCAACTGCAAGAACACAAGAAAACTCAACCCTAGCCTATTCCTCGAATTGTACAAGAACACGATGCACACATCACCATCTGCATGCAGCAACCATACGAAACCACCAGGGCTGAAGAGAGTGAGATTACCTCGATACCGTACTGGCCGGTAAGTTCTGATTGTCCACGAGGATGCGGACGGCCGCGGCGAAAGCCAGAAGTGTTCTATGGGCTCGAGGAAGTCCTGGTCGTCCACGGCTGACCAGCAGGGCACCGACGCTAGTGGCGACATCAACAGGCACGTGGCCGCCAGCGAAGGAGTCAATCTGCTGTGAACCTGGAAGACGAGGTGAGGGCGCCACACCAGAACCAAGGGGTCGAGCAGAAGGATCTCCTGCCAGTACAAGGAATAGTGATCTCAGCAGCAACACATAAACATAAGAGGACAAGCATATGATATCTGCTCATGTAATAAAGTGATTCCACGGGATTTAATACACAGCACAACTTCCACCCCTAGGTCCAATACAATCAGCTGTGTACTCGGTTCAGAATGGGGATCAAGAAGCTACCTTTGGAAGGGGTCGAGCTCCTGCACGGCGGCATCGAGGTCGCTTGGGGGAGAGCTCCTGCACGACGTGGACATCCGTTGCTCATGTCGCCCTGGTGGCTGGAGCATCCTCGCCAGCATGGAGACAGCCGAACCTCACCCCATCAGCCTAGCGCCACCGGTAGCGACGCCATCGTCTCTGTCAGACCCCCCTCTGCACGCATCCAAGAGTCCATCATGGTTATTAAGAGATTCAGACTTCAGAGAAACATCTTATCAACAAAAACACTTGATGTAGGACTTATACCTGCTCAGTGAAGACAGGTAGCAGCAACCTTGAGTCGTCAGCTAGGCCAGGGCAGGGCTGAAGGACGCACCCGAGAATGCCAATATTAGCACGGTGTGGGTCCCAGAGCCACGGCTTGTTGGCCGACTCTGCGTGGTCCAGCTGGTCACCGTGAAACATCACCACCACCAGCTGCCGTGCCACCGCCAAACCTTCAGCACAGACCTTATTTCATTAATCCTCTTTCCTCTTTCGGTCCATGCCAAGGAAGGAGCAAAGTTAGTATCATGCCATTGATTAAAAGAAAACATAACATCGGCAATGGCACATAACGGAGAAGTAATATACACTCCACAACAAATGAATATAACAATCAAAATATTGCTAATCACCACATTTCTTTGCAACGCAAAAGCACCACTACATGTTTGAAACATATGAATTACATGTGAGAACTAAATTAGAGTGGCGACAAGATTCAGAGCTAGCATGATATTAGTTCTCCAGTATTCCCATGTAAAGAACACACAACAAATGGCTCAACCCAGGCACAAGTTCTTCTCACGCTAGTGCGCTAACCTGAAGCCAACACAGGCAGAAGTGCAGCAGCAGAAACCCTCCGTTTCTGGAAACAAGGGTCCCAGGTTTGCATCAGCTAGTAGGAAGTGAAATCAGCTCCTGCGCTACTACTAATTAAACAGGGATCTCCTGCCAGTACAAGGAATACTCTCAGGTCTCAGCAGCAAAACGTAAACCGCAGAGCACAAGCATCTGATGATATCTGCTCCCCCATGTACTGAAGTACTAGATTCCACGTGATTCAATGCACAGCGCAACTTCCACTGCAATCAGCTCACGTACTACCAAACTTCCGACTAGAACCGAATCATGTGTGTACTACAGTAGGTAGGTTCAGGAAGGGGATCAAGATGCTACCTTTGGAAGGCCTAGTCGAGCTCCTGCACGGCGGCGTCGAGGTCGCTTGCTCACGTCGCCGCCGTCGGGTCCTCATGGCTGGAGCCTCCTCGCTGGCATGGAGACAGACGGAACTCACCCCGTCGGCCTAGCGCACGACGCGGGCCGGCGAGCTCGACGGAGCCCCGCCCCGCGCACCGTCCAACCGACGCAAGCGCGCGCGCGCCGGCGAGCAAGCCAGCCGCGCCGCCTCTCTCATCGGCGAAGCTAGGGCGTGGCCGGTCGATCTGCTCGGGAGCGGCTAGACGGAGGAGGAACTCTGATTGTGAGGTGGTGGCGGCGGCGGTGGTTAACCTAAATAATGAGATTGAGAATGGAGGATTAACCTACTAGGCCGATACTTAGCATCCCGTGGGACCACTCCATCACCGTTGGATCGATGCACGCTGGATTGGTGCTAAACATGGTAGTATTTCAGGACAATATTAATTGCGATTCCTATTTGATCCCGTGAATTAACTACTCCAAACAATCACGCATGGATTGAATTTTGGAACGCTTAATTAGCACGTACACAATTTTAGTAATTCAGCCCGCAAATCACGTCAGATCCGGTTATTAACGGACCGATCAACCTAACTTTACGCTTCTTTAAAAGTAATTCAAAAAATGGTGGTGAATATTTTTCCCTACAAAACAGGCAAAACTACAAGAAGACCTT
Source organism: Poa pratensis (assembly GCA_947311845.1). NCBI lineage: Eukaryota > Viridiplantae > Streptophyta > Magnoliopsida > Poales > Poaceae > Poa > Poa pratensis. The sequence goes on along the minus strand of CAMZMU010000100.1, from coordinate 7,538,840 downwards.
AGAAACGCTCACGAAATATTCCTAACAATTTTCCTCGAACTGTTCAATTATTTTTTTCACCGTTTATTAAGTATCAACTTAACCAGAAAAAATTAATCCAATTTTTTATTTGCAACTAATCCCAAGTTAAATACAAAAAGATGTTAACTACAACTAAGACAAAGTTAACAAAATTAGTCCTAGATGCAAGGGTTCACGGAGCGACCCAAGCGAGAGATCTTAATTACAAATGCCAACTCGGAAGGCTTGTGGCTCATCCCAGGTGTAAGAAATCGCGGAGCGACAAATGACGAGTCGCGGCTCTCACATTCGGGAACGCCTTGCCACTAGCTAGCGACTGGACACCGAATTCAGCCTCGGTGGCGGGCGGAATGCCTTCCTCGTGATCATTTCATGTGTGTAGTTCCATTGACGATGCTTTCACGTGTAATGTTTAACTCAATACTAGCGCTCCATTGGGGTAACTCGTTGTCCGTCGGGGGATATTGGTGATGCCAGCCTCCCTCGCCGGTCTAGGCATATATCGAGATAATGAATCTGAAAGCATTTACAACCACCACTCCCAACCTCACCCACAAGTCCGTGCAAAACTTACACAACTCGACCAACCCAGCTAGCAAAAAGAAAGGTGGAGTTTAGTTGTTAGATAACAAAATACTATGCATATGAAAATCATGTATCGGGGCCCACTGGACATGAAAATCATACCAGGACCCCAAAATACTATGCTAGAACCTTTTTGGGACGTTTAAGAATGGCCCATCTCGGATGTCTTCATATCCCGGTTGTCCAAAAAATTGGAATGTTTGTTGCATGTTAAAAAAATTGATATTGATGCTTACAAACTGTTAATGCATATTTTGTTCAGTGTCTAATGACCATATTTGTTTGTCAAGAGGGGAAAACAATTAATACGTGTTTTGCTATACCTTCTCGCGTGCTCTATCCCGTATCAAATTGCCTCGGTCGCAAAAGATTAAAGTCATTTCAGCCTAACTCCTTGAGAACGTTCCAAGGCTTCTGAAATCGCCCTGAAATTGGTCTGGCGGTTTCGTGTCCACAGGGTGGCGCGACATCATCCCCGGCCCCGGCGTCGCTGCTGTGCACAGGTCCTGCCGCGGTCAGCTCTTCATCGACGTCAACTCCTACCAAGAAGGAGAACACATCCTAGGCCGGCCAGGACGTGCAACGCATGGGCATGGATGCAATCGTCGTGAGTGTCTTTCAGTGGCATCTACAGGATGATGTGCAACACGTACGAGGCTCACATCCGTTTCAACGGTGCTTCACCGTGGAGGTGGAGGCTATACGAGGAGTTGTGGACTCGATCGTACATATACATGCATGTAGTTATTATTATGTGCTGAAAATATGTACGTGCCAATCAAACTCAATGGGCTTCGCTTATATTTGGCCAATTATGCGCGGTGATTTAGCATCATATGAGACTTGGCTAGTTTTTTTTTTAAAGGCAAACACTTGGTTCATGCAATCACGTGGATAGTATACATGCAGCTGTAGTGCTATACGATAAAACCCATCGCCACGGCCTCGGCCTCCATTTCCGTCCAGCAAAACACGCAGCACTAGTAGTGCAGTGCTATATATAGGTTCAGCGACCGTCGTCTAAGGCTTATCCCTCGACGACTCCAGCCATCTGGTCCCCCGCAGACAACGCCGACCTGGCCTCTTCTCTTCCTCCCGGCTGCCCAGGATGGAATGGGTCCGCCGCCGAGATCAACTCCAACAAGTCCATCGGGGAGGCCGGCCAGCAACTACGGCAACGCCCACGTCTGCGGCAAGAAAGGCGCCAATGATGTGGACGCCAAGACCAAGAGCGGGGGCAACAACAACCACGGCGCACCGGGTGGGGAAGAAGAGGTTCGATCAGGACGCTGCGAGCGACCAGGAAAACATATCTGAATGCACGAAAGCCACCTAGCTAGCATATGCCCCCATCCCTAACTTTCTTCTTCGCCTCCCTCTGCTCTACCGCATACGTGTCGACCACGCCCTCCGGCTCAGTCTTGGACGACGTTGTCATGGATGCATGATGGGCTGCATCATCGCCGACTCCAGGAGAGATCCCGTCGAGCTCGTCATCTCTAACTCCCGGCAACTTCCGGCTCTCGACAATGTCACCATCATTGCCAACTTTTTTCATCGGTTTGTGGGACCACGAATAGATATTGTCATCACAACGGTGAGGAAGAGCATTGCTGTCGGTGGATATGCAGTGGCAGACGTCACTGCATACGTCCCCGCAGAGGGGTTGCGGTGAACGATGTCGGCGGGGAGACCCAAGAAGACATCGTCACGGAGGGCGAGAGAGACAGGAGCACCGATGGCATTGGAGTGATGCATGTGCACCACGGACGACGGACACATGTAGGAGGACGAGGCCTAGGCCAAACAGCTCTGGTGGCGGTGTCTCACTCGGCAAATTTCACTCAAGTGACTCAACTAATGCAACCCCTTGCACGCGGTCTTAGTGCGCCATGGATACTCAATCGTTTAGTCGCTTTCTAGCTATTTTTTGCAGGGTCGTAGCACATTTTTTTTATTTTCGAAGGGTTTTCGCTCCCTTTTGTGATTATCTAAATAGTTGTTATCGACTTTGTAAACATAAAATAACTATTTGTGTTAAAGTATCATGCATTTCTTTTAAGTTTGAAAAATAATTAGAATAAAAATCACATTACACATGATCAAAGTGAGGACTAAATTGGTGGGGTCTTAGCCTTGGTTTAGTAATATTAATTTGGCGATACTTTGTATCCTAAGAAGCAAAAATGATCGGTTAGAAGTAGACATTACCTATGTGCCATTTCATTGTCCTGCTATTAATATTGTCCTTATTCTACATTACAATATAGCTACTATCTATCTATATATAACTCTTATAAATTAAAACCCCACTAACATGCATTAATTATTTTCTATCTCAGCATGCAAACTATCCACATCATCCATACTCTTAGCCAACCAAATTTTCATCTCATCCCACTAATATTCATTAAAGCCAATATTTTACTGCATATAGCATATCCACGTCATCTACTTTTCATCCATACAAATTTTCCACGTACCAATTTTTAATCATCGGATACAAAAAGAATCACGTCAATTAAATTTAGCCTTCCGACAATTTATATTTAAGGTTGACTTCCATATTTCTATAAACAAATTCATATTGCATGTGTCTTATATGCCTTTATTTACACAATAAATTTCTTAAAGAGATTTCCGCCGCAATGCACGGTGTATCTTTCTAGTTTACCTATAATTGATATGTCGTTTAGTTATTCGGCACCACTATTTCATGCTATGATATATTTATTACCTATCATTTCATGTGTCTTTTTTTGCCTCATGTTATTTTTTCTGATAGAAGTTATAACTCCACGCTGAAGATTGCCCAATCAATGTGTTTACGACATATAGGTAAATAGTGTATGTGAGACCGGGTGATAGAGAGAGATCAATGTGAGGCCGGATGACAGAGATAGGGTTATGTGAGGTCACACGATCGAGAGTGGTGTATATGGTTTGAGTGAGCAAGGAGATTTTGCATGGAAGTGTACGTGAGACCGTGTGAATTAGAGAAGTGCATGTACTCATGGATGACCGAGAGGTTTATATGTGCCATTATATGAACGAGAGAGGTGTATGTGGGTCCAAACGACCGAGAGAGGTGTATGACGACCACGAGAGATCAGGTGGACATGCGGAGATGGCCGAGAGAGGTACATGCATGAACATTTGGTCGAGAGAATAGCATGTGGGGCCGGATGACAGGGAGCGGTTTATGTGGGTCAGGATGATCGACAAACGTGTATGTGGCTTCAGACGTTTGAGAGATGTGTATGTTGGTCTAGACAGTCCAGATAGGTATATGTGCGATCGGACGACCAAGAGAAGTGTATGTGGATCCATACGGTAGAGGGAGGTGTATGCGTGTTTGTATGTACAATAAAGGAGAATCGAAAGGGCATGAGAGGTGCATGCATTATAGGATGATCGAGAGAGACCTGGTCTAGGAAATTTCAATCTTCCGATAGAAGTATATACGGTTCGTATGAGAAAGGGAAGTTTGATCAGGCGATCTAGAGAGGTGTATGCGGGACCAGATAACCGACATAAGTGCATGTGGCTGAAGACCGAGAGTGCTGGGGCATGACTATCAAGAGGTGTGTATATGGGACCATATGACCATTAGAGGTGTATGTGAGTCCATACGACCAATAGAGGTGTGTGTGGGGACCAGATGGCTGAGAGGTGCATGCATGGCCAGATGATCGAGAGATGGACGAATAGGGCCGGATGGCCGAGTGAGGTGTGTGTGAATATCACGACTGGGGACCAGATGGCTGAGAGAGGTGCATGCATGGCCAGATGATCGAGACAGGACAAGTGGGGCTGGATGACCTAGTGAGGTGTATGTGTGCCCATATGATCTGGAGAGGTGTATGTGGCTCCAAATGTTCGAGATTGGTTTAGTCGATCCGGAAGATCAAGATATGTGTATGTGGGACCATACGATTGATAGAAGTGTATGTGGCTCCACATGGCCGAGAGATGAAAGGTTGTCTAATAGAGGTGTATGGGGGTCAAATGGCCGAGATAGGTGTACGCGAGATAGGACAGTCGAGAGAGGTTTGGGAAAGGTCAGTCGACCGAGAGACTTGTATATGGTTCGAATGAGTGAGGGATGTCCAAGCGACCTATAGATGTGTATGCGGGACCGGATGATCAACTCAGGGTTGTCGATGCTTTTCTTCCCCCTTTTCCGGTCTTTAGTTAATTTGCTTCATTGGTTTCATTGTTGCATATTCTTTGATGCTTCTAAAAGTGAAACGAAAATATTAACAGATAGTGTACCGTGACGTTAGCACTACTATAGAATACATTTATGCTTTCATGATAATTATTACCTGTCATTTTGTTCATGCGCGTTATTACCTTATTTTATGCTAGGAGTTAGGCACTACATATAATTTCATGTGTTGTTTCGTTGCCGCGCTTATTATTTTATGTGTTAAGACAATTATTATATAATATTGCATATTTCGCTGTTAGTGAATGGTTGAAATCCATATTTTCTTTATGGTTGAACTTTTGAAGATTCTGAAGTGCTAGAGGGGTAGTTCTTACGGTAATATGGTTATTATTTTGCTTTATAATTTCATGTGTCGTTTCACTGTGACGCATTATGATTATATGCTAGGAGACCATTATTCTCTATCATTTCATGTGTCATTTCACGCGTTATGGCAGTTATTACGATAAAATGGTTAAAATCCATATTTTCTTGAAGTTGAACTTTTTTGAACATGTTGAACTGATCAGGGTCGTTAGTTTTTGCTAGTATAAAGATCGATACAGAAGAAATACTCAAGAATTTCAACCCTAGGACCAATGACTCCCTTTCATCTCCTTGGCAGGGACAAGATCGCCAACATGTATTGAGCACCCCTAGGGTCTCCCTTTACGATAATGTACACCAAAATGTAATGCGGACAACTAAGTACACAATCATATTTCGTAGGAATTTTGGTCGACAGCACCACCATAGATGAAAATGATTTAGGTCAATACGGGTCCACCACCATCTATATGCCGGCGCATGTGCACCTAATCCATGTGTTAGAAGATTACAATTCTGATTAGCACCACAACATTTGACAAGCCCTTTTCCTATACCATAAGGCCTTCGCCGTCACTGTATTATTTGATCGAGAGGTTTATATGTGGCATTGTATGAACGAGATATGTGTATGTGGGTCCAAACAACTGAGAGAGGTGTGTATGATGACCACAAGAGAGATGCACACATGCCGAGATGGCCGAGAGAGGTACATGCATGAACATTTGATCGAGAGAATAGCATCTGGTGTCGGATGACTGGGAGTGGCGTATGTGTTTCTGGACGACCGACAGAGGTGTATGTGGCTTTAGACGTTTGAGAGATGTGTATGCGGGACCGGATAATCAACTCGGGTTGTCGATGCTTTTCTTCCCCCCTTTTCTCGGTCTTTAGTAATTTTTCTTCAATAGTTTAGTCGTTGCATATTCTTTGATGCTTCTAAAAGTGAAATGAAGATAAATACAAATAGTGTACAATGACATTCGCACTAGCATAGAATAAAAGACGAAAACGAAAATGATTTAGGTCAATATGGTTCCACCCCATATATATGCCGGCGCATGTGCACGTAATCCACGTGTCAAAAAATTACAATTCCGATTACCACCACAACATTTTGACAAGACATTTACTTAACCCTTTCCCTTATACCACAAGGCCTCACCGTCACCGGATTTGACGCGCGTGCATGTACATCATATGCGATAATGCCGACGCCTCAGCGCCTCACAACAACTACGTTGCACAACCGCCATCCCCGATGCCTTGTTTGATAACTTTTGAGAGTTATGCTTAAATTTTACAACCTTCAATTTGTGATATAGATATTTTGGTTGTAACACCACTGATGGGTTCCTCAATGGTATATGCATTTTCACTTGCTGACGGCCCACGAACCCATAAATGTCTACTTTGGCCTTGTCACGTGGATCTTGGAATCATCATATACCTTTGCCTCTTTTTGTCCTCCAACCCGTGTGCTCTGATACGTCCGGGAGGAGTTAGGTTTTGCTCACGGTGTCCCATGCGAAATTGTCTTGGCGTCCTATAGGGAGGTTTGGACGACGCGTTGTGTATCGACTCGGTTTGTGGTTTCTTGGTGGGTGTCGGGACCATGCATCGCCTCGTGTCGCGACTCCGTACATCCTCCACCATCGGCAGACCTTTTTCTACGGACTTTTTTTCCGAAAACAATCTATTTGAAGTAATTTAAGGTGCAGCATCATGCATGGAAAGATTTGGTCTCGTACGTGTTGTGGTAGAGCCGCACGTACGTACGTGCACCCATGGAGCTAGCTACTACTACATGCATGCATCTACTAGTGCGCCAACGAAATTGGACACGAGATCCCGCCATGGAAATTTGATTTTTTTTTTTAGCCAAAAAAAATGTCGTTTTGGGCCAAGCGGGAAATCACAGCAAAATCCGCGTTCCACCAATGAGATGCCAGGAAGCCTTGTCCTGCGGATCGCCCATTATTAATTTTTTTTTTGAGATTGAGATTCTATTATTAATTGATACGTGTGCATGTACGGGGGGTGTGTGGCCCATATATACATACTTGTGCATTGAGACGTACCTTACGTTTGGCTCGCTGAGGCGTGTACGTACGTTGTTGTTTCATTTTTGATCTTGCTCTATGTTGCACAGTATATATGGCACAGTCTATGGCGCTGTTCCAAAGTTTGAGATTTGGAGGGTTTTAGGCGCGATTGCATTAATTGCTGGATTAATTAGGGCGTGAGTAAATGAAATCAGCCCGCAGAGTCTCCTGTCCTTCCTATTCCGTTCGCTAATATTGCTAATATTAACCCGTGAGTAAATGACCTCTCGATTAGTGGCCCAGGGAGTAAGGCCTAATTAACCATCAATACTAATATTGCTTCCTGGCTATAAACGATTTTTTAACCCAATCAACCGAGGCTGGGGAATCCACGGATCCGGGCTTGTATATAGCGTAGGGGTAGATGGGGTGGCAGCCGGCGGCGCCAAGGAGGTGGAGGTGTCGGCGGTGTGGTGTTTGGTGGCGGTCTGCTCTTCCTCCGGCGACAGCGCTCTCCGGAGCTTTGTCGTGCGCGGATCGTCTTCGCCGAGTTCTGCGGTCCGTGGATCCGTCGAGCTCGTCGTTCCCCAGCCGGTGCCGGCCAGGCGGCGGCGCCGTTGTGCAGATCTAGAGGGTGAAGTTGCAGACATCCAAGATGGCGTCGCCGCCCGTGGTGCTGGGTGGAGGTGTCATGCCGAGGAGCGTCGACTTCCTGGTCGCAGTGGGGTGCCTCCGTGTCCAAGCTTGTGGAGGTCTGGTGGCGGGATTCGCCGGCGCAGCGTCCTGCTCCGTGGAGACGAAGCCAGAGTCCAGCGGGGACCTTGTTGTAATTTCTTTCTGTGTCTGGACTTTTCTGTAAGAATCTTGGTGTAATGCAATGTAACCCTTTCGCAAAAAAAAAAAAACGCATACCTTGGCAATTAAGTATACGTGCATGCAAATTTCAAAAAAAAAAAGTATACGTGCATGCATGTAGCTTCCTAGCTAGCTACGTGTTGCTGTTCTATGTAGTACGTAGACTCCAGCTTTCTTTTGAACAAAAGTCGACTACAGCTTCGACCAGGCATAAGTAGCCTCATCTCTTGAAAAGGAGCAGATGAACCAAACATAGGCAGGAAGAGTCAAGCACGAGCTAGTCGAATTAATGCCCACTTCTAATTAAGTTACGCGAAGAAAAAATTCAAATTTTTTTTTTTGCATGTAGTGCAACACATTTCAAGTCAGCGCAAATAATTACGCGAAGAAAAAACTTTTTTTGCAACCTGTCCAAAAAAGACAAATTCGGACATACCGAAATGTATATATACGTGTCAGAATTATCACTATCTGAATCTAAACTCTCCGATGTATGTCTCCCTCTCGTTCCCCGAATCCAGCACCAGGTACAAGCTACCATGCTTCGTTTAAGTCTAGTGAGGATCACAGAGAGCTGCGTGAAGAAGAATCGGCAAGAGTCTAGGCGAGTGGATCGCCCAAGCCAGACAAAGAAGCAAAACTCTCACATAAGGTGCATCATGCAATGATACACGCCGAGTAGCTCGTCGAAGAACTGCGTCAAACTAGAAAGGAAGCGAGTGAGACACTCGACCAAACATGAGAGAGCTGTGGAGCATATCCCAAGAGAAAACATGAGATCATGGCCGCCGACCGGACCATCGTCCCATCGAGGGAGAGGGTGGACCAAGAGATTGCAAACGATGCATGACCACAACACACTAACGGAATCACACAAGTGTTATTCATTACCCACTCGGCAGCAAAGCCACTAAGGTGGTCACAACATAAAAATACTCGGGATCCATCAACAACATGTCAACATGAGATGTATGACAAGTGTTTGACCGACGACAATCACAAGTATGGAGACTATTTTGAAAGTGAGATTGGGGCACTCGGCAAATGTGACATATCGGTTATTTTATGCCACATTCCTTTTGATAATCTTTGTTATCATTCTGGGTACATAACTATTATTGCATACACATTATAATCATTGTTACCCATGTAGAAAGGTACGTACGTTAGAAACTAGATATATAATGCTGACGTTCGCAGAGCCTCGACGACGTCCCAAAACCATCTAACAAGAAACCACGACAGGCATCCCGCAACCCCAAAGAGATGTGTAGTAGCCTAATAAAACGGACGGGAAATGCAAAAATGACGAGTTCTCGTGACTCCCCAAGTAACCATTTCTCCAACATCGTGGGGCCAAACAATCAACCGAGGACTCCAAACTATTTTTATAGAACACGAGAACAGCGTCATCATACCCGTGTGCTAGTCCAAAGTGGAAGGTAAAATTGTTCCCAAGATAGAGTGCTTCATTCTCAATTCTACGAGAATTGTTGCGAAAGTGTTTCATTTTCTTCTCTTAAATAGAAGTTTCATTTCCAATTAATGTATCCTAATATGTTGCCAAAATATTCTTGTGATGATCATTTCAACCTCTGATTTAAAAGATAGACCCTTTTCGTGCACCCATCGTCTGTCCCTCCACCAACTCCATCATCCCAAACATTATCTTGTGAGCTCGGTGAAGCAATACCTCGGGTCAGAGAAATAAAGGTGGAAAAAGACAAACCATAATATGAGTGGATATGTCGAATAGAGATGGTATATGCGAGCTAGAGCTTGCTGGTCGATACTCCTGAACTTGCTTTTTATCAGTGTTACGACATTCCACATCACATCAAATTAGCCCTAACTAAGAGATCCCACAATCAGGTTAGACTGTTTATTGTTGCATGCATGCACCGATTACTCTAAAAGTTATTGTATGGGAGCGACCATGGTTTTCATAGGAGCGGCAATGTAGTAGACATCCTAGGCCTCCATGCTCATGTTAATTATAGGGTGAATGAGGTTAGGCGAGCGGCCAAGACAACAAAGGTCTCTGGCTTGAGAGCATAACTCCCTGCAGAGAGCAGCGTCGGAACATAGCTATTATTCATCATAGGTATCTAGTTCCATGTCCATTTTGCAACTTTAATCAACCGATGTTTAACTTTCTAGCGCCTACATAATTGGCTCAGTCGGGAGGTCGAATGCAAAATTTAGCAAAAGCAAACTCCTGGTATAAAATAAGGATTCTAAAAACGCGTTATCGAAATGGCACGCGAACTAACAGATGATGACTATCTCGAAGCATAAAATAATAGTGCATATAAATGAAATGCCACTTGAAATGTTGGGCAATAACTTTCCTACCATAAAGTAATAATGTGCGCCGACACCTGAAATGACGATGAAATGCCACATGAAATGATAGGAAATAACTATATGCCTCTCCCCTCTTCACACACAAATTCTGAATTTTCTTTACCCCTCGTCCGACCTTTGAATCGAGTGATTCTTGTTGGGTGAAAAAGCACAAGTAATGCATATAAAATGTAATTGAAACTATAAAAATAATAGGAGGGAGATAGATGCCTTAATGACGATGCGCTAAGTACCACATCTCTGTAATTTTATTCCATGGTATTTGTGATAATCTTTACTCTCGTACCGGTAAACTTATGTGGTATGCATGCCTATTATTCCATGGACATTATAATCATCGATTTGCACGATAAACTGATCCATTTAATGGTACAAAGGCTCTCCAATGTTGAGTGCTAAACGTGTTTAGCACTATGCCTGTTTTGGCGCTCTATTTCTGCCGCCTAAAATCTAGCGATCGCCTTCCTTTTTTTTCTCCTACAATAACTGCACGAGAGAATATTCTTCACCGGGGGTACATGCGTGCGTTAAAATGGCCAGGAAATCCTCTGGCTGATCTGTTTCCTAATTAATAGCGACGAGAGTTAAATCGTGAGAGAGTCTCCTAATTAATCTCATTCTCATTCTCATCGCCTCAAAACCTATCACTATGCACATATATATCAGTTGCCTTGGGCGAGGTGGACATCGCACGGTGATCGATGCATGCATGCGGGGTGGACTTATTAGCTCCTCCGTAGATCCTCCGGCATCGCGCGACGCCTTCCCTCAAGGCCGGTGTCCGCGCATATATACCCTCCGTCTTGTTGCGCCTCGACGGAATTTGCTCGATCGATGGAATTTTTTTCCAAATATGCACAACCACCTGACCTCGTGGAAAGGAAAGCTATATGACGAGTGTGTGCGATCGATGGCGAGCATGATGGATGTGAGGTGCGTCCACGGCCATGCTGCGAATTATATCCGTGTTCGTGTTGGTGTAGACGCATGTGATGTACGCAAATGCTAGCTATCCCATGTATGTATCCGACCATGCAAAAAGAAAAAGGAAAAAAAAAAACTGGTACACACGCATGTATAGGTCTCCCAAAAAACTACACGGATATTACGAGCCCGCCACGAATATATTTGTTGGGCCTAAAAAGATTACGTTCTAAATGAGCGAAATTTTCGGCGGAATATGCCAGTTTTGGCGCTTACTTGCTCTATTCTGCCGCCTAAAATCTAGCGACCGCCCTTCTTTTCTTTCGCCTATGATAAGATTCACGCGTGCGTTAAAATGGCCAGGAAATCCTCTCGCTAATCTGTTTCCTAATTAATAGCCACGAGAGTTAAAACGTGAGAGAGTCTCCGCCGATCCGTACTGTCCACAAATCTATTTTTTAATTAATTAATAGCTCCGGAGAATTGATTTTTTGAGTCCAAAAGAATGTTGTTCCGAATCCGGGCCGAGCAGGAAATCACAACAAAATCCGGCAATGAATCTGAACCGTCCATTCATACCTATCGCGCATCTCATCTCATTCTCATCTCGCCCCGATTCAATCACACGCCGCCGCCTCAAACCTACTATCGCTCTCGTTCCCATCTCACTCCCCGATTCAACCGCCGCAGCAGCCACGGCGTCGCGGCTCGACGGCGCGCGCCATCGAGCTGGCCGGACCGCGGCGCCCCATCGAGCTGCCTAGGGTTTGCGGGGCGACGGCCACCTCGCGCTGCAGGGAGCGGTCGCCTCCTCGGAGAAGGAGACGGCAGTTGTTCCGTGCTGGCCGCCGCCGTCTTCACCACCGCCCGTGGACACGCCGGATCTGAAGGCGGGGCGTCCCCGAGACGCATCCACCACCGCCCTTCTCAGCTTCAGTCCTCGCCCGCTGCACAAGGTGAGAAAGTCTCGTCGATCTGTCGCCTTTTTCGTCCCGTGACTGCTCTAGCTAGTTTCGGTGCACCTGCCACTCTTGTAGTTGGGTGCGAATGATTCCGCCTCACCTTGTACTGCGTATGACAAATTCAGCCGTTCTGCAAGATTCTCTTAATTAATTTGCACTCTTCTGCTATAGATTTTTCCTCGATTCAACCATACTATGGAAATTTATTTACACACGATTCAAAATTACTTCCCCACTGCATCTTGGCACACCACCGTGCTTGCTACTACTCCACAAAAGCACCTTCCACCACCACCTGGGTGGAAATGCTCGTCATTCCCAATCCATTGATAAAAACTACAGGAGCCGGTAACAGGCAGGTTATTATTAAAGCTCCTTATTCTCCACACCTCACTGTTTTATTTAGCAACTAACTAGTGAAGACCAAGACTTGGACCTTTTTGCAGCTTAAGCTTGCTATCTGCTCTGGGCATCCTATTGCCTCCTTGTATTAATTCCTCTGCTGTCTTTGGCAGGACAACTCATCTTCCAGTAAATGCTTTAGGAATAGAAAAAACAATTTTTTTGGGGATGCAATGCGTTTCCACATGCATGCTGTAGCTTAAGTATGCTCGCTGTTCAACACTGCTGGTTTTCTATGTTACGCACAGAGATGGGTTGCTGGTAATTTAGAACTCTATTTGGATCTATCCTTTGTACAATTGGTTAAATGGCTGAAGTTATCATTCTGTTACTGCAGCTATTAATCACCTAAGTCAATCAGCTTTTAATCTCCTCCACGACTTAACACACATATACACATGTCCAATCAGTTTACCTTTATGTGCATAAGGTTGGGGTTTTTTGCTTCTCCGTTTTTTCTTCTAAAATTTTGTAGCATCACAAATCTATAAGTTTTGTGTCAACTGTCAGGTAAGAAAGTCCTTATATGTCACCTGTTTCATGCAAAGTAGCCCCCCAGGCTGACTTTGCACGGTAGTGGAAGACTTTTCAGCCCTAATTCTCTCAACTAAAGCATGCTGAACAAGTGGACTTTACATTACTTTTTTCTGTGTAAACTTATGATATGATTTAATCCATCCTTTAGCCTCATTTTTCCTCTCTTTCTTACTACCTGTCCTGCTCTGCTTATCTTAAATGTACATTTATGCTTGTGATATTGTTTCAAACAACACACTTGGAAGAATGGCACTAATCATTTGCAACCGTGCAACCTTTTACAGATGGCTACATACATGTCATGACTAGATGACGACCCAAGGTTGCTGCCACAGTAGCTGCTGCCTGTCTTCATCGACCTGGTTCTTCCATTGAGAGGTATAAATCCCTCATGTCAAGTGTTGTTTTAATGTGTTCCAAGTCTTGTTTTGGCAAAGCACCTGTTGAATCAAATACTGATGGAGCACTACAGCAGCCAGAAACCTTGGTTCACCATTTTTTTGATGCCGCCGTCCTGTTGATTCACCATCTTTAAGTTGTACTAGTACAGCAGCTGTTTCCATGATTGTATTTCATCGTTAGAAACCAGTAAAAAAAATAATTCGGAAGTTGTTCATCTGGGAGAAAAAATTCTAACAGTATCTGACTGCTATTGTGAATGTTTCTTCCACATTAGTTCATCAAATGCTTTACCTCGGCATTTGATGTTCCATATTAAATTTTGGATTTCACTTGCTTATCTTTTGTGTGTTGCCACATAGTTTTATATTTGTCATGAAGGTATAATTAGCATGAAGTTGTATTTCTCTCTTTGCTATCAGATTTAAGAAGTGTGTGTATGGCAGGGACGACCACCACGGCAGTGCCATGTGCCCTCCTGCTCCAGTGTCCCTGTCGCGCAGACCTAGAGCCGAGAGGCACCCCTGCCGCGGCCTAGCTGACGACAATTACAACTGCCGCCTTGCTGCTTGTCTTCGTCGAGCTGGTTCTTCAGTTACAAGGTACAAATCCCTCATTGCACGTTTTTTTTGTGTGTTTCAAGTGTTGTTTTGGCGAAGCACCTGATAGAGTACTACAGCGGCCACATACATTGATTCTCCAAGTTTTGTTTGGATTAGTTGATGCGAGGTGAGGTCTTGTCGGTCTTGTTGATTCACCGTCTATGTAGTAGTAGCAGTACAACAGCTGATTTTACTGTGTAGTAGCTTGCTGGATGATGCTCGTGCTGTACCAGGCTTTGCCAATTGTCCTTGTACATTTAGATAACAGTGCACTAATTTATGATGCTCCTGGCTGTTTCTCTATTTCTCAATCATTTGGTGCTATTGATTATGAAAACCAAATGCATGTCATGTGATGGGATATATTGTATAACCTTTTAAATAAGTAAATAAATAAAATCGGGTGTTTATAATTTTGGAAACTGACTTGGCATGATTTCATGTTTGAGTTCTAACACAACCCGATTATTAAGTTGGTGCTAATGATTTCAAAGTGCAGTAGTGCTAAGTTTTGAACCCGTGTCACTAATTAAGGGAAATTAATTGACATTCAGACCTGCTATGTAATGACTTGAGATAATTATCTGGGTTCTCGTTTGAAGGCTTGCTAGATTGTCGCCACTATTGTCTTTTTATGTTCCATTATTCTGCTTGGAGTAGTGACATTTTGTGGCAAACCATATGCAGCAACAGGCACTTAGCAGCCCGCCCACGAAGCGTCCCCATGTGGGGTCTTGGCGGTGTCGCAACCAAGCTGGTGGCTGCCTGGGAGGGGCGCCGCCCACCAACTTCTCCACGTGCAGGGGAGAGTATGCCTGCAGCCGCACCATGCTTTATGACCGTTGGCATCCTCTTCCCCGCTGGCATCGTCCCCACACGAGCAGACCAGTGGACCACCAGCAACATCAAGCAGAGGCCGACACTAAAGGTAAATAGACGTAAGTGATGTTGTTCCACGGCCATCAAGCCATGGCGATTCTGTTCTCCGCCTTCATGGGGTGCCATGTTAAATGTCATATTTAGCAGTTCTGATCGATCTGTCGATGAGGCCAATCCCTTTATGGTTCACTACATATTGCCATGCATGTTTGATAGTTTCAATACGGGTTTTGATTAAAACTTCAAACTGTGTTAATATTGTCTGGTACTCTCTTGCAATGCTTAGGATTTTTTTTTGTTAGCATGTTGCTGTCTATGAAATATGTGTACTGGATGGTAAAATTTGAGTTCATGGATATTCCATGTTGACTGGATATTAATCTCTTCGTGTGCCAACCTGAATGCTCAATTTCGATCAGCTAGTGCTGAGTCTTTTGTTGTGTAGATTGAGTAGTAAGTAATGATGCTCGAAACAGTAGTGTTTTCTTGTTGTAGTGAAATCGTTTGCCTTCTAGTTGCTATCATCTGATGATCTAAACAATATACTACATGGCCACCAAGATTTACTTGCATCCATCATAAGCATGCTACTATTATATGATGAAGTTGTGGACACGTCGTGATCAGTGATCATTCCTTGGTTGATGCTTGGCCTAGCTCTAGAGTAGATCTTATTTGTGGACATGTCGAGCAAGCTTTTTCTAGTATGTTAATTGTCGTCGGTGCATGCAGGCCCTTGTTCTACCAGCGGTAGCATGCTGGAGCGGTTTTGCTGCTCTAGGGGAGAGGATGAGTCCCTGATGCAGCATCAGCAGCAAGGGAGACACGTGTATGGCCAGGAGTGATCCGGCTGTACATGCTTATTTGTGTACACGCTGCAGGGAGGGGGTCGCCTCTGGAGTAGGGGACGGCACTGTTCGGCGTTCTCCTCGCTGGTGTCGATCGTGGCCGCAGCTACTCGCCGGCCTCTATGCTGGCGTCTTCGCAAGGGCGCCTGACCAGCAGGCAGGCCGTGGATGCGCCAGATCCAAAGACTGGGTGGCTGCTGCTGCTGTCTTCCCCGACCACGTCCCCGAGATGCATCCTGCCATCGACCGTCCTCAACGTCGCTCCTCGCCCGCTGCTGCAGGTGAGACAATCTCCTCCATATCTTGTTGTTTTTTCCTCCTGTCAACGACGCCATATGTGCTACTGCTACGCCTGCTTTAACTGTTGCAGTTTGTGTGTAGCTGCAACTGATTACAGTCTGCCAAATTCAAAAAAAAAAAAAAAACTGATTACAGTCTGCCTAGTTACCGATCTGATGGCTGGTTGGGGCGACCATGTCGTGGAGGAGCTTGCCCTCAAGTCCCACTGCAGCGACCTCGACACTGCAGTTCAGGAGCTCGCTGACATCGCTACCCGAAGGTCAATTTTTTTTCTTTGGTCGTGCTCGAATAGGAGGCTGTCTATCCTCGAAGGCCACAGCCGTGTTTGCTTGTTGTGCTGACCAAGCACTATTCTTCAGGTGGATACATGTATTTGTTGTTTTTCTGCAGAAACTTGTCATGTTTCTGCACACAAATGTTATAAGTAACTAAAATGGATGTCCTTCCATGCAAAATATATCACCATATAAATTATTTTGCATTTGATGGTTGTGATAAGAATTTCAAACTTTGTTATTATGTTCTGGCACTCTCTTGCAATGCTTAAGCTTATTTTTAATAGGTTGTAGCGTTGGATCGTCATTATTTGAAGTGTTGGATCATCGTTTCTTGCAATACTGGTTTAGGTGTAGTGGCGGTGCTATGACTAGGGATTGTTTGGTTTCCATTGGAAGCACGAAGCAACGATCTCCCCGGAAGGAAGCAGATAAAAGGGCGATTGGGAAATCGGTGGAATATTTTGCGTAAGCAGTTAATTAACATGGCGACGATCGTGAAATCCGTGGAATATTTGGTATGCATCTAGACCGCTTGCTCGTCGAGACAGTAGGCACATCTACGCCGCTAACTCGTAACAAGAAACACTCATCACCATCTCGAAAAGAAGAACATGGGAGTCAATCTGTCCAACAAGCCAATGACGACGAGTAAGGAAGGGAAATAGTAATCAGTTGCGAAAATGTAGGAAGCGAGTTACAGCAGCACTATTTTCAATGGAAAGTAATCAAGTTTTCCTCGATCCCCGCCCTCGAATAATTAATATGTACGGCATGATAGCAATCAGAGGAGTCGTCACCGATCCGGGGCGCGGCGCATCACAGCGTGCGGTTTGCTTATTAGCGACCAACAAAGATGAGAGAGATAAACCAAAACTTAATCTCGTTTTTTCTTCCTTCCCGCCGTAAGCTCATGGTTGAAATTCAAAACTATATTGTTGCCTCCCATCATCCGGGCTGTATAAATATAAGAGCGCCTTCGCGTGAGCCGTGTGCGGGTTGCGCGTGTGACTTGACGACTTTATGATATACTCCCTCCGTCCGTTGAAGAGTGGACATCTGGGGTTTTCAAGACAAATTAGTAGTTTTGTAGAAAACCCCTTCCTCCTTTCATTAAAGTTACGGGCTAGCAGTGATGTTTCTTTGATTCACGTATATATTTAATGTGCATGCCTCATTAATCACAAGCAAAAGGCAATCCAACCAGTAGAATCAATTCCCGCCAGCTAATTTAGCATCAGCTTGCACCGTTCCCTCGACTGAATCGTTGCATGTCTCATTAATCGAGGCCTAGACTGAGGGGAAAGATGCAAAATTACCACCGGAAACGTAGACGTACACTTATTTTCGGAAAAACGTGGAACCCAAACGTCCACTTTTATACGGACGGAGGGAGTATATCATAAGGTTATATTCGGTGTTGTACGTGTGCTAATAGCAAGCAGGATATCCTCTTATGTATCCAAGAAAGGCTTTTCATGTCTAATTAATGGGAAAAAAACTAGGAGGGAATATCTAAAAAGCTAATCATTCTTGGTTATTACGATTTGGACTACCCGCTAGGTGCGCCATGCAAGGGAACTGGGAAACTAATCACGGGATTGTGGAGTAGTAGAAAAAGAATCCGGAAAGTAATAAGGATGATATTCACGAGACGGAAGTTCAGGAAACTAATCATCACGGTCCTGTTTTCTAAAAGAAGAAAGTCACGCTTGCATCACTGCTAGCAAATAATTAAATGCGTGAACCGAAAATTGACGATGATTCTTTTATTTTACAAAACGGAGTTTCAGGAAACTAGTACCACAGTCCTGATTGTTTTTTGAAGGAAAGCTAATTAAGCCTGTTGTTCGGAAACCACCACCACTAAATACTTGGACCGAGAAAACTGATTTTTTTTGTTGTTTTCGTTCGAAAATCCTATAAAGCTGGCCTAATTAATGGAGAGAAACTAGGAGGGAATGTCTCTTCTGTTTTTCGATCGCAGGAGCCATCCGTGACTAGCCGATCCGAGCGGAGAATTCCTCTTTTACTTGGATTGCGCTCCTCTCGTGCATGCAGAACAGTTATTGCTGTTGCAGGTTTAGAGGGATTGTACGGTGTTTTAGGAAACCAAACCACGGTCATGATTTTACAGGAAAGTGACGGTCACATACCGAAGATGTGACCTGAAAATCAACAGATCCTCTTCCCGCCGAGATTGCTCTCTCTTTTCGTTGAAAAAATTCGTTCAAATATTCTTCCCTCCAACAGACGAGCCATCTAGCCGGGGCTCTATAAATACAAGAGCGTCGTCACGGGAGCCGCGTGCGGTTGCGCGTGTGACTTGTCGCGACTTGGGCGAGCTTGGCGACGGGGAGGGGGGGGGGGGGGGGGAGGGGCCTCCGGATCGAGCTCGCACCACCTGTGTCGCCACGCAACGCCCGAATGAGCTCGCATGCACTTGTGCCGCGCGCCGATGGATCACGCAGCAGGTTAGTTACACGGACGGATCGATGTAGCTAGTGTTTTCTTTCACTCGTTCTTTTCAGATTTATAGATCGTCCAGCATGCATTCAACTTGTGTTTGACTGGCTGGTTTTGGGAACTTTGAATTGGGTGAGAAGAGATCAAGAGATTAGTTAGTTAGAAGGATGATGCTTTGTTGACGGGAGTGAAAGAGAAGTGCGATCTCGATCTGGGTTTCATATCTATGTCGCTGTGAATACCAGGCGTACGTAGGAAATTATAATAGCGCCTCCTTCCTCTCGATCGATCTCTCTTTTTTTTCCCCTTTACTCACGTGTAGTGATTTGATGGGGGCAAATCGATGCATCTTACCGATCGGACTATATTAGACTTGAGGAGATATTAAGTTAAAATCTTATTTCCCAGTAGTCCTTTATCTTCTCATACCCTTTATCGAAGTCTGGAGTCTTATTTTTCTTGACAAACTCGTTGTTCAATCTTTTCTTCCAGTTGTTGAATAGCTCGGCCATCTTCTTAAGAGCCCAGTCCTTGACTTTTTGCTCCATGTTTTGCCAGGCAATCTTTTCTGCCTCATCTGGATCCTCCTCATCTGAATCCACCTCTGGCCCCGGCGTCGCTGCTGTGCACAGGTCCTGCCATGGTCAGCTCTTCATCGACGTCAACTCCTTCCAAGAATGAGATCGAACTCATATTAGATTTTACTTTGATTAGATCTGCTGCTTTTACTTTGATTAGAATATTAGATTTGCTGCTATTCATGCTAAATGTTGACGTGCTGCTGCTTAAGCTTCAATGCTTGCACATTTTAGGGTTATATGTGCCTAGAATTGCTTCTGTGATTGATGGGTTTGAGCTGTTGCTCTAAGCTTGCTACCATTTGGGTCCGAATGCTTCTAGCTGGTAGTGTGTGTTCTTGGCCTGGCCTTGCTTAGGGAGGAATGGCTCCATTTTATTTTGCATTTTTCTTGTTCTAGCTATGGAATTTCAGAGATCGTCCAATTTAAAGGAAAAAAAATAATCACCAGATTGTCCAGATAGAGCTCAAGTGCATTATTCTTTCTATTTTGAATTTTTCAACGGGCCTGAATGGTTTTGCTATCATTTAGGTACCTCAAGAAGGTCTGGTGCATCATCCCTATAAATGTTGTCGATTTAGGCTTAATTATACATGAATGCATCAAGCAGTACCGTTGTAAAGAAAGTTTCTTACCATTTGTTTTACGGATTAACCAAGGTTTACTGGAACGCCGGTCACTGGAGTTATGTGTAATCCTCACCTCACCTGTTGGAAATGAATTACACAAATGTAGATCTTGCTTGTGCTGCAGAGTTTAGTCTTTGTTAGCCTTATCCTTGGACGGAGTTGTACATGCTTTATGCGTATTGACGAAACCAAAAGCCACTGGTACCCAAAAAGTGTGTATGCGACTTGTTCTGGATGTTCAATTATCATCTTTTCCAACTTAGAATCTTAAGACTAGTTCTTCTTTTTGCAGGTGTAGAACGTCAAAAAACACTTATCATTCCCAATGTAGCTCCAGTTGAAGCATGTTGATTGTCGTGCTGTTGTTGCATGGTGCTGGAGCGTTTGCCTGTAGGCCCCAAATGAAGGTAAAACTGGCTCCATGTTGCAATCTAAACCTTGAATAGGCTCTAGAACACTCTTATTGTCCTGGAATCATAACCAAGAGGAAGTTTTCATGTAGTAGAACACATGAGTGTGCTATATCCTGAGATAAATTCTTTTCTGGAGGCTAGCTAGTGTTGTTTCCGAGATTGTAGTTTGTGGTTGTTTCTTAGTGAGATCGAAGTTGTCGCTTGCTGATGAGTGAACTCATTTGCTGTGTTGATGTGAAATGATCTTGTTGTTTAGACGCTGTCCACTTTTGATGTATGTGAACTGTTGGCTTCTTAGGATCTTGTCTTTAATATCAGTTTCCTCTTCGTGGAATGAGCAGTGCCCATTCTTTTCTTTTATGAATTTATTTTTCCCTCTGATATTGAGAAGGTGACCCATATTGGCAGTTTCCAGAGCTATGTCAGTTATTGAGCAGTCCTTGTGAATGTGAAATTGATAGCTAAACTCTGGTGGTCTTGCTATCATTCAGGTACCTCGAGAAGGTGCGGTCCATCATCCCCACAAATGAGGCTTTTGTCGAGAGCGACCCCGATGATAAAGGCAAGAGGTCAAGCTCAACACACAAAGGTCAGTCATTTGTCGCGCTCAAATCGGCTGGTATATATGTGTAAAATATGGTGTGCTTGCTGTCTTGTATGCTTATGCCCGTGCGATGCTCTGATTCTAGCCAACTGGTCGTGCCCATTTTTGCCGTGCTGCTTGAGTATTGATTTGATGGTAGGATGGTGTGTGCCTGGTTTCCATAGTTTCTAGCGATATGATAGTTTTTAGATGATTTATACTTGCACAGAAGTGACTAGTGGATGCCGATGACAGCTTAGACAATGGAACCCAACCATTGCTCATTCATTTCTCTTTTTCTTCAAAAGAAAAAATAGAAATGATGGAAGTGGTGTTATCCAAGATGAGCTGGCTTTTCCTGATGGTAGCGCATCGAACATGAAAAAGATGGCAGTCCAGTTGTATTTGTGAGCTTGAAACTGTGCTATTATCTAGCACTCTCGCTTTGAATGCTAACTTTTTCATGTGACTAGCTTGCAATGCTCAATCAAAATGTTGATGAATCAAAACGGCTGGTATTTATGTGCAAAATATGTTGTGCTTGCTGTCTAGTGCGATGGCTCTGATTCTAGCGAACTGGTCTTGCCCAGTAGCTGCTATGGACATGAACGGCATTTTGGTCGTGCTGCCTGAGAATTGATTTGATGGTAGGGTGGAGTGTGCCTGGGTTGCATAGTTTCTAGCGATATGCCTGTTTTTAGATGATTTATACTTGCACATAGTTTCTAGCTTAACTCTGGTGTTGTTGCTATCATTCAGGTACCTTGAGAAGATGCGGCGCATCATTTCTACAGATGAGGCTTTCGTCCAGAGCGAAGGCTGTGGATATGAAGGCCAGGCGGGTCGTGCAGGAGGTCAAGCTCACGCAAAGGTCAGTCCTTTGTCGCGGTCAAATCGCCTTAAAACTGTGCCGATGTTCGCAGAGCGTCGACGACATCCCCAAACCATCTAACAAGAAACTGCGACAGGCATCCCGCAACCCCAAAGAGATGTGTAGTAGCCTAATAAAACGGACGGGAATTGCAAAAATGACGAGTTCTCGCGACTCCCCAAGTAACCATTTCTCCAAAATCGTGGGGCCAAACAATCAACCGAGGACTCCAAACTATTTTTATAGAACACGAGAACAGCGTCATCATACGCGTGTGCTAGTCCAAACTGGAAGGTAAAATTGTTCCCAAGATAGAGTGCTTCATTCTCGATTCTACGAGAATTGTTGCGAAAGTGTTTCATTTTAATAAACCCGTGTGCTAGTCCAAAGTGGAAGGTAAAATTGTTCCCAAGATAGAGTGCTTCATTCTCAATTCTACGAGAATTGTTGTGAGTGTTTCATTTTCTTCTCTTAAATAGAAGTTTCATTTTCAATTAATGTATCCTAATATGTTGCCAAAATATTCTTGTGATGATCAATTCAACCTCTGATTAAAAGATAGACCCTTTTCGTGCACCCATCGTCTGTCCCTCCACCAACTCCATCATCCCAAACATTAGCTTGTGAACTCGGTGAAGCAATACCTCGGGTCAGAGAAATAAAGGTGGAAAAAGACAACATAACATGAGTGGATATGTCGAATAGAGACCATATATGTGAGCTAGAGCTTGCTGGTCGATGCTCCTTAACTTGCTTTTTATCAGTGCTACGGCATTCCACATCACATGAAATTAGCCCTAACTAGGAGATCCCACAATCTGGTTAAACTGTTCATTAATTGTTTCATGCATGCACCGATCGATTACTCTAAAAGTTGATGTATGGGAGCGACCATGGTTTTCAGAGGAGTGGCAATGTAGTAGACATCTTAGGCCTCCATGCTCATGTTATAGGGTGAATGAGTTTAGGCGAGCGGCCAAGACAACAAAGCTCTCTGGCTTGAGAGCATAACTCCCTGCAGAGAGTAGCGTCGGAACATAGCTATTATTCATCATAGGTATCTAGTTCCATGTCCATTTTGCAATTTTAATAAACCGATGTTTAACTTTCTAGCGCCTACATAATTGGCTCAGTCGGGAGGTCGAATGCAAAATTTAGCAAAAGCAAACTCCTAGTATAAAATAAGGATTCTAAAAATGCGTTATCAAAATGGCACGTGAACTAATAGATGATGTCTATCTCGAAGCATAAAATAATAGTGCATATAAGTGAAATGCCACTTAAAATGTTTGGTAATAACTTTCCTACCATAAAATAATGGGAGTCTCTACGTCTCAGTCGACTGAGACATATCTTATGTCTCAGTCAACTTACGTCACCTTCAAAATCCGCTTCCTCACGTCGCTATCGCCACTGCACGTCACTCCCTATCGCCCTGCTGCTCCTCACGTACTCACGTCGCTATCACTACCTTTCGCACTGCTGCCTTTGCATATGGTGGTCGTCTGGTCCTGTTGGGTGGAGCCTACCATGGGTTAGCTCTAATATGATTTTTCTCCTTTGCTAGCTCGTTGCACTAGTCCATGTTTCACGTGGATGTAGCCTAGTCTACCAAAACGTTGTTTTGACTCTCCACAGCTACTCATCTCCACGCAAAAATTTGTGTGTTTGCAACAATTTAAGTAAGTAGTTAAGCAACAATTTTTTGCGCTGCAAATTCATTAAAATGAGAAGAATTGCAAAATGATTCTGAATAAAACTCAGTTTCAACTGCGGTCGCAACTAGCTCGGGAGATAAAACTCAGTTTCAACTGCAGTTGCAACTGGCTACAAAAGACTAAAAACAAAAAACACAACAACAAAATGAAATAAAAAATCACTAAGAAAAAATAATAGAAAATAAATTATTAAAATGAGAAGAATTGCAAATGGTTCCGAATAAAACTCAGTTTCAACTGCGATTGCAAACTGGCTCGGGAGATAAAACTCAGTTTCAACTGCAGTTGCAACTGTATCGTGAGAAAACCAAATTTCAACTACAGTTTCAACTCCAGTTGCAACTAGCTCGGGAAAGAAAAACTCAGTTTCAACTGGAGTTGCAACTGGATTGGGAGAAAAAACTCAATTTCAACTCCAGTTGCAACTACCTCGGAAAAAAACTCAGTTTCAACTACAGTTGCAACTGGCTACAAAAGAATAAATACAAAAACACAACAACAAAATGAAAAAAAAAATCACTAATAAATATTAGAAAATAAATTATTAAAATGATAATGATTGCAAATTGTTCTAAATAAAACGATTTTTTTCAAATTTGGAACCATTTTCAAAATGGAACCATTTTCAAATTTGGAACCATTTTTAATTTGGTGAACCATTTTAAATTTGAAACCATTTTACAAAAATGAAACCATTTTTTAATTGGGAACCATTTTCAAAATGAACAATTTTCAAATTTGGAACCATTTTTAAAAATAAACCATTTTCAAAATGAAACCATTTTCAAATTTGGAACCATTTTTAGTTTGGAACCATTTTAAATTCGGAACCATTTTTAAAATCGGAACCATTTTAAAACAAAAATTGTGGATGAACCATGTTTCCTTGAAACTAGCTCCGAATTTGCAACTCAGTTTCAACTGCAGTTGCAACTGGCTCGGAAGAAAACCCAATTTCAACTACAGTTCAACTCCAGTTGCAACTAGCTCGGGAAAGAAAACCTCAGTTTCAACTGGAGTTGCAACTGGATCGGGAGAAAAAAACTCAATTTCAACTCCAGTTGCAGCTTGCTCAGGAAAAAAAACTCACTTTCAACTGCAGTTGCAAATGGCTACAAAAAGACTAAAAACAAAAACACAACAACAAAATGAAATAAAAAATCACTAAGAAAAAATAATAGAAAATAATCTATTAAAATGAGAAGAATTGCAAATGGTTCTGAATAAAACTCTGTTTCAACCGCGGTTGCAACTGGCTCGGGAGATAAAACTCAGTTTCAACTGCAGTTGCAACTGGCTCGGGAGAAAACCCAATTTCAACTACAGTTTCAACTCCAGTTCAACTAGCTTGGGAAAGAAAAACTCAGTTTCAACTGGAGTTGCAACTGAATCGGGAGAAAAAAACTCAATTTCAACTCCAGTTGCAACTTGCTCAGGAAAAAAAACTCAGTTTCAACTGCAGTTGCAATTGGCTACAAAAGACTAAAAACAAAAAACACAACCACAAAATGAAATAAAAAATCACTAAGAAAAATAATAGAAAATAAATTATTAAAATGAGAAGAATTGCAAATGGTTCTGAATAAAACTCAGTTTCAACTGCGGCCGCAACTAGATCGGGAGATAAAACTCAGTTTCAACTGCAGTTGCAACTGGCTCGGGAGAAAACCCAATTTCAACTCCAGTTGCAAACTAGCTCGGGAAAGAAGAACTCAGTTTCAACTGGAGTTGCAACTGGATCGGGAGAAAAAAAAACTCAATTTCAACTCCCGTTGTAACTTGCTTAAGGAGAAAAAACTCAGTTTCAACTGCAGTTGCAACTGGCTACAAAAGACAAAAAACAAAAAACACAACAACAAAATGAAATAAAAAATCACTAAGAAAAAATAATAGAAAATAATCTATTAAAATGAGAAGAATTGCAAATGGTTCTGAATAAAACTCAGTTTCAACTGCGGTTGCAACTGGCTCGGGAGAAAACCCAATTTCAACTCCAGTTTCAACTCCAGTTGCAACTAGCTTGGGAAAGAAAAACTCAGTTTCAACTGGAGTTGCAACTGGATCAGGAAAAAAAAACTCAATTTCAACTCCAGTTGCAACTAGATCGGAAAAAAACTCAGTTTCAACTACAGTTGCAACTGGCTACAAAAGAATAAATACAAAAACACAACAACAAAAACTGAAAAAAAATCACTAAGAAAATAATAGAAAATAAATTATTAAAATGATAAGAATTCAAATTGTTCTAAATAAAATGTTTTTTTTTTCAAATTTGTAACCATTTTCAACTAGAAAAAAAATCATTTGCGAACCCATTTGCAACTAGAAAAAAATCTCAGTTGCAACCCGACTTGCAACTAGGACTCAGTTACAACTCGATTTGCAAATGGGATAACTCGTTTGCAACACCACTAAAGACTCACAATTTTTTTTAAAGAAACCGACTCTAAATGGATATACATAAAAATCCACACACAAAAACTAAAAAAATAAATCTCTCGTGCGCTTCATTGCCATCCTCTCCCTCTCACATGTTATGCGTCCACTTGTAAGACACAAAAATGTCCAGACAAACACAAAAAGAAAAAGAACACACAAAAACAAGGGCAAGTGTTCACACCGCAAAAAAAATATCCAAAAATCCCATATCGTTAGATAACAAAGAAGGGAATAAAAAAACCATATAAACACACCCAACAATAACAACAACAACAAGCTTGCACGTGCCATACATTTGGTTGTGCACAGAAGAAACAACAAGCTCTAACGGTTATAGTGTTGTGATTTTAACTAACACTCAGACGACAAACAAATTGCGATCCGAAAAAAACACAGAAAAAAAGTCTAAGTCGCACGCGCAACCCGCGCGCGGTACCCTCGACCCCTCCTCATATTTATAGGCAGGCCAGCCAAGCGATTTCAAAACAAGCGTGGGCGCCAATATTTTCATCCCCCTCCCCGCGCTAATATAATTATGTTGTTGCCGCAATCTTCTAACTAATGATGGTATTTCCATGTTACATCCATCGCCTGCCATTCTTCACGGGAAAACTCAACAGACTCCCAGCTGGTTATTAACGCCCAAGCCTAAAACAAGGGATACACATCATCCCTTTAATTGGGAGGATCTATGAGTATCGTCACGTCCTAATTCTAATACACGTCTCGTGATGAGGGACTTGCGCAATTGTCTAACTAATCATGGTATTTCCAACCATCGCATGACATTGTTTACGGGAAAGCTCAACACACTCTGGCCGGCTGGTTATTAACACCCAAGCGTAAATCAAGGGATACGCATCATCCATTTAATTGGGAGGATCTATTAGTACCATCACGTCCTGATTCTAATACACGTCTGACGTCTCGTGACGAGGGACCTATGCTCACGGAAGGGATGCTTGAGATTTTTTTGGGAAAAGTTCGAATTCTGACCGAGGTGAGGTGAGGTGAGGTTAAGCTGGAAGATGGAGTTTTTTATCCATCGCCCACCAGCCGGTATTCTCTCCATCTCCAACATAAATCAAGCAGATTTCTGAAAAAGTCGAAGCACCATACATGTTCAAATCCCAGACGGATTTGTAGGCTATAAATCCGGTTCATAGTGTTCGTTGTACTAATTAAACTACTACTATAGTATAGTACATGCTCTTACAAATTAATCAGATATCACATACTCTGGTACTTGAATGGATCGATCTTGTAAATAAATATGGAGGCGATAGCCTTGGTGCATTCAAATCAAATCTGACCATCCTTTTTTTTTTGAAAGGAAAATCTAACCATCCTTGTACCACCACGTAGCAACTCAAACCCTCTCTTCTTGATTAGATTTGGTACAAGCCACGCACGCATAATTATGGAATGGAGTACCACTCGGCCTACCTAAGTTGAGCTAATCATGCATGTACACGTTAATTAGCAACCGGGTTTTTGGAGATTTTTTTTTGGCATTAGCTATGCTGCTTTAAAAAAAAAAAAGGCACCGCACAGCAGATATATGATGATAAAAGGTGCACAGCTATTGTAATGTTTAAATACAGATTTCAACTCGTAACAAGTTGTTTACTTCAAAACAGAAATGCAAGATCGAAAATGAAGATTACAAAGGGAATATTACAGTTCAACCCAACATTACAGAATCTGGTATCACATAAGCCTAAAACAAGAATCCTAAACTAGTGTTGGTCTTCTTCACCTAAAACAAGAATCCTAAATATTACAATTCAACTCCACGTCATGTCTTGTGTTGGTCTTTTCTTCTTCACCTAGATGAAAGACACAACACACGAAGACAACAAATTGGATTAAAGGCTTGGATCATGACAAACAGTAGTGAATGTACATGGATCGGGAAGAACAACAATAGTGCAACAGCAGCTTACACAACCATGGAACGCAAAACGAAAATCGCTATGAATTCATCTTGATAGCTAAATAGCCTACATGTTAATATGAGATGTATGTGCAGAATCGGCTTAGCTGGGTATTGAAATTGACATGCGACTCAATAACATGAATATAATCTCCTCGTTGTTTAGTGGATACAAACAAAAAAAAATTAGGAACGAGCCCAACACTAACTAGCATGGACAATCACATGCCTTGGAAAGCGGCTATTAGCAGCCTAGAACTAGTCAAACAGAGCATGATGCATATGAATACATAACATAGTGAGGTGGCAGAGCAAGGCAAGGAAATCCTCAACCGAGGCCCACTGTATTTTTTTGTCTTGACATATTATCACAAACCCACCTGCCTTGAACCGCGAACCTAAAGCCATGCATGAGACTGTTAATTTTTTGTTAACTTTCTGAGTTAACAAAGATAAACTGTGCACGCTACAACAATTACAACAGTAGTAGGAATTCCGCATGCAACACCACAATTGCTAATATACATGGAAACCATAGCAAGCATTCCAGGAAACAAAGAGTGTCAAGCATGTATAATCC